>PYFS01002317.1:0-253992 GCA_003671545.1 Ophiognomonia clavigignenti-juglandacearum | reverse complement strand
TCCCCCCTCCCATCCCCCCCCCCCCCCGCCCAAAAAAAATTCCAAAATAAAATAAAATAATGTACTAATGCAGCCCCCGTAGGCCCCCAATACCTCTTCCTCACGCGCGACGACCTCGACAAACCGGGCTTCGAAGGCGCGAAATGCGTGTGCTCCCCGCCGCCGCGCACCGCCGCCGACCAGGAGGTCATCTGGACGGGGCTGCGGAACGGCACCTTCGCGATGCTCAACTCGGACCACTGCCCCTTCCGCTTCGACGACGCCGCCACCGGCAAGAAGGCGTGCGGCATCACCGCGGCGCACCCGGCCGGCCGCTTCCGGTACATCCCCAACGGCCTGCCGGGCGTCGAGACGCGGCTGCCGCTGGCGTTCGCGGCGGGCCGGCTGGAGCCGAGCCGGTTCGTCGCGGTCACGTCGGCGAACGCGGCGAAGCTGTATGGGCTGTACCCGCGGAAGGGGGCGATGATGCCGGGGGTCTCGGACGCGGACTTGGTGGTCTGGTACCCCCCGGGTGGGAGGCTGCCGGAGATTACGCTGACGAACGAGATGTTGCATCATGACGTGGATTACTCGCCGTATGAGGGCCGGAAGATTGCGAACTGGCCGCGGTATACGATTCTCCGGGGGAAGGTCGTGTGGGATCGAGACAACGGAGGGATTGTGGGGAGTAAAGGCTGCGGCCAGTTCATCAAGCGGGATATCAGTACACTGAATGGTATTTGGAAGACGGTGGAGGAGCAAGGAGCGTTTGACTTGGAAAGCCTTTAGATACTGTACAGCATCTTGGTGAGTAATCCACTCATGTTGTGGATCATATATGTGGGTCACATCTTGACATTGTACCATGGTAGGACCGACAGACTCCCATCATTGTGAAAGAGCAAGCGAGCTTGAGATTAGTTCGCATGTTCACTCACTTCCAGTGCATTCTACAGAGTCGCAAATGGCAGTCAAGTCATCCAAGTTGTCAGCTTCCGAATCACCTCACGGCCTAGGCACATCTTCACGACTGGCTTCCATTCTGAGACCGGTCCCTCGTACTTCCACTCTATTCCGAGCGGATGACTCGGCGGATAGCGGATGAGAGACAAGGCAGGGCTGAAACCAGCAGATCTGCCGCAGCATCTAGGATCGATTCGGTCCATACGAGGTTACCAATGGAGCACTCGGGGGTAGGGGGAGGTTGCAAGCGCGCCGGAAACATGGCAGCGGGCCATCGGTGCGGGCGACGGTTGTCATGTGGCGGCTGCGCGTCGTCTGTTTTTGGTGGCAGGCGACTACCAATCCTCACATTCACTGCCTGAAGGGGAAATACTGCAGCCGCCTAAGGGACCCTCAGGACGTGGTCATCGCGTGTTCTGAAACTTTTGGCAGCCAATGGGAGAGTGTTAAATCCATGTCATTAGGCGTAGGAACTGTCGCAGGGGAGTCCAACCAGTCCCGAAGGCATTTAGTCTGATGGTGGGCACCCTAGAAGGTCGGATAGAAGCCCTTGGGCTGAAGAGTGGGTGGAGCTCGGGGACAGGTAGAGGTACATTCGGAACATCCCAGGGAGGGTCTTCGTCTAGAAAACCCGAAATGTGCGAAACTTACGGGAGTCGGTGGTTCCCTCTGAACAGAAAGCATGATGCATTGCCGGTTGTGAGGCCTTGACGTTGCCTTGAAGCCAGGTTTGGAATCTGCTTGAGCGAGGATATTCTGCAAGCCAATCGAGGGGAACTGGGATGTCTCACTCTCCCCATCTTGGACTGAAGAAGGAGGAGGTCGAAGGAAGAGCGGGGCGGAAGATATCGAGGCATCCACCAGAGCTCCACTGACCCACTCTCCCCAGAGCCGCACGGCGATCATTCATAGTCCACGCTCGGTGTGAACGTATCCAGACCTTGTTGCTCCCACGGAGGGAGTAGATCTAGACATGCGGGAGTCCACATCGAACAGGGGCTACAAGTGATTATGCCCATGCACACGCCATGTGTTGAAGATCCGGGTTTGGTTTTGTCGACAGCCTCGCCTCACCAACTACAGCTTCCAACGGGGAGACCACTTGGCGCATTTAGCAAGAGAACAAACTTCACTTGAGCATCTAAACTCCTTTTACGAAATACTTACGCCGGCTGCGGCCGCGATTCGATTCCCATGGACCATCATCACGGCTCCACGACAGACTTGAGGCGCTCTCAGCTCTCCCGGGCTGACCAGACTTCAGGAACCGTGACACGAAATAGTGGTCTCAGGAAGCCGTCGGAATGGGGCAGGTAAAGCGGCAAGCTATCTGGTACTCTGAAGCTGACTGAGCCGCGGCGGGCTTCATGTGACATGCTCGGGGATGTCACCGGACTTCAAGCACCAGGTGAGTGGAATTCCACCCCTGCACGGCCGAGTACCGGGCGTTCGGGCATGCACTTCACCCGACTTCATCTGCTCCCGTCTACTTCCTACGGCCACTGGGACGTTGCCACATATACTTGTTGATAAGGGTAAGGAAGGTAGTGACCACTACCAGGTCTTGGTTCTGTGGACGATCACTCTCTTTCCTTCGGAGCAGTCATTCTTTCCCTCGAACCACTTCACTCCGCCAAAGACACACACAAACATCATAACACAATGGCGGCCACCAACAACACCAAGAGCGTCGACCGGAAGGCTATCGTGGGCGAGGCGACAAAGCTGATGTTCGAGTCGGACACGCTCGAGGATCCCAGAACGAGGTCAAGGACGGTGCCCTTCGAGGTAATTTGCCCAGGCATGCCCCGAACGGGGACATCATGTAAGCCCGCCCTTCCACGGTCCCCATCATCCCCTATCTCCCCGCGAGGAAAAAACCGAAAGAAAAAAAAAAAAAAACCCCAAACTGAACCCCCAACCCCTCCTCTCGTAGCCATCAAAGCCGCCCTCGAGATCCTCGGCTTCGGCCCCGTCGCGCACATGTCGACCGCCGTGTCGCGCACGCGCGACCTCGCGATGTGGGCCGACGCCGCCGAGGCCAAGTTCACGCCGGCGAAGCGGCCCGACCTGCAGCCCTTCGGCCGCGCCGAGTGGGACAGCCTGCTGGGCGAGTTCCGTGCGACGACGGACAGCCCCGGGTGCTTCTTCGCCGTCGAGCTGATGGCCGCGTACCCGGACGCCAAGGTGGTGCTCGTCGAGCGCGACCTCGACAAGTGGTTCGCGTCTTTCAGCGCGACCGTCATGGTCGTGCAGTGGCCGGGCCGCGGGCTGCGCGCGCTGCTCGCCGTCCTACACTACCGCTTCGGCCGCCTGATGGACCCGTACCTGCGCCTGTCGCGCGCGGTGTGGCTGGCCGGGTCGCGGGAGGAGCAGGCGGCCACGGCGAAGGAGATCTACAAGGCGCACTACGCCGAGGTGCGGGCGAAGGCGCGGCCGGGCCAGCTGCTGGAGTACAAGCTCGGTGACGGGTGGGAGCCGCTGTGCGAGTTCTTGGGCAAGCCGGTGCCGGATATGCCGTTCCCTAATGTGAATGACTCGGCTATGTTCCATGACATTGGCAACACTGCTATCAAGAAGGGGCTCTGGGGTCTGTTCACGTCTGTTGCCATGGTTGGTAGCGGGATCGCTGCGGTCGCCGCTGTGGCTATGAACTACGGAGCAGGAGAATGGCTGTCGACGCATCTGTCGCGGGTTCGTGTCTGATCAACGGTCCATGATGGTTCTGAGATGTACGAATTTCTTTATATCTTGGAGGTCGGCGTGTCTCTGAGGCTGTGTAGTATCTAGATGTTGTATATATCCAATTACCTTTGACAGATATCCGCACTCTTGGTGAGACCCACAGTTGTTCTGGCCAGATGCCCAGGTGTGGTGCGGTACGTGAGTGTCGAGGTCCAATGCTCTCCGACAGAGGTGGCCATCAAAATTAGTTGTGTGCAGGTTATCTACTAAGAGAAGCAAGCAGACTCCAAGAGCCTCCCGCTAGCTGTTTCTATGTAGAAAGTAGAGGGTCTAGCCACTGAAGCTTTCAACGGGTGCCGTTTTCTTCCAAGTCTCAACTCCTTTGTTGTTTTGCTCTAAGTTCCTTCCTGCCACTTCAAAGTTCCGGGCTTTGAGAAAGATCCTCCGCGTCCTGGTCGTGCCGTTTTTCCAGGTTCTTCTTTCCAAACAATTCTCTTCTTTTTCTTTCTAACTATCCCAGGCTAACAGTATGGCCGAGGGAAGGGTTACACAATACTTACAAACAAGATCTTTGTTTGTAAGTATTGTGTAGAGGAACCTCTGTCCAACCACGTATTTCCAAGAGTTCAAGGTCATCTCACACCGCGACTACGCCGGCCATTGACTATCTAATTGGCTCCTGGCAGACCGGTCGACAGCAGGTGCACGAATATTGGACAGAGTAATCTAAAGATGGGGTCATCCCCAACCGTTCAGTCTCTCTGCTCCGGTTTTAATCTGTAACCGAGCTGAGAGTCTGCCCAGTTGAGACTCACAACGCCGCCGATAGATCATAGGACCACGATTTCCCTCAACTAGACGCCACACTCCTTATCCACATGAAATCTAGCAAACCGGTCAGGCAAGCGGTAATCAATGGATGGGTGTTGGAGAGAGAAAACGGGAAGTCTGCCACGTCACGGTGCTCGTTCATATTCACATGAGGCTGCGAGACACGGCGGGCTGGTAATGTAGAATGGGCGTGGGGTGTCAGAGTCTGCTGGTGTGGGCAGCACTATGCGCAAGAAAGATATGCTCATTGATATTCCTAGATCTACGAACATAAAGAGGGCCTCATATCGAAGCTAAAAACTCTGATGTTCTTAGGATAGGCAACACAACTCAATCCAGCACTCAGACACCCAACAACACTTTGGCAGAAGCACATCGGTCTCAAAGGCGGGCATCATTCTATCGAAACATTTCCCGGACGACTGAAATTAATCATCTCACAGATCCCATCATTATACATCCCGCAAGCCAATACCAACTTTGGAAGTCATAATGGCTCCCACCACCTACCTCATCGCCGCACTCTTCGGCAACCTCGCCAGCGCAAGCTCAATCTCCGTATACTACTATAAACAATGCGGAACGCCCGTCAACACGTACATTACGGGCAGCATCCCGACGTACTGCAACACGCAGACGGGCTCCTCGGTCGGATGGACCGAGGACCAAGCCTGTTCGCTGTGGTTCTACAGCGACAACAACTGCAAGACTGTCGTCAAGAAAACCGCGTCGGCGAAAGCTGGGTGCGCTGACTTTCCAGCCACGGGTGGCTCGTGGTTGTTCCATTGCTAGATTGATGGGGTTTCGAAAACACAATCCTGCTTTGGGGGGGAATCAGCAAGAGGATCTTCGAGCATTCGCGAACAATGACCGTCTGTTTTGAGGTTACGGTGAGTTTCCGTTTGGCTGGCATGCAAGCTATTTCTTCCCCTGCCTCTATGTACCTCCCCGTCAGCACACGAATAATGGGGGGGCGGGGGGATAAGGGGCTCACAAATTGCTCTTGAAATCACCATCGCGAGGGCCCTCGCTACCGAAATAAAGATCGTGAACCCCATCACATTCAGTTCAGAGTGACGTATAGCCAAATGGTAATCTTCATATCCAAAAGTGCACCCGTTGAATGGTTAGTGCTCACTCGATTGAGAGAAGTCTGGGCTTGTCAAGGCATGGAGCACAGAAAGAAAAGGACAGCCGAGAGAGCAGGAAAGTAGAAAAACAGCTAGCAACGTATACGGCTGGAGTGTTTCGCCTATACATCTACCCAAGCGTGATTTATGTACCGTATCAAGAGAATTGGTGGCCAACCTGACCGAGCCAACCATTCGTATAAATTAGCAGTGTCAAGCTCTAATTATCTATCTAACTAGTCGCTTTATTGTCTCTATTTAATTCCAGAATTTCTCCAACATCACCTGGATCACATGAAAGCGCTTCTATCTCTTTTCAAGACCCCCGGCCCTCATCTATATTCCATCGTCTGACAACCAGGTCTCAAAGAATAGAAATTCGCATCCATCTCCTCATCCAACAGGTTCCCCAAGATGTGAAGATTCATCCTTCAAAGCGGCCTTTCACTAACAACAGTAGCCGGCACCTCAACAGGACCCGAGTGCTGAGCCAGCGGCCCCCCAAGCGTGCAACGCGACGGTGTAAACTTTCCATACTGGATACAGCTCAGGTACGCGTTCGGGTCAGCCGGGCTGCTGACCGTCTGAGTAAGCGCGTGGCTCCCGGCCAGTAACGTGGTAGATCTTGGTGTCACATACACGAATCAGCCATCGGCATCGTCTCACATGGCAAAAGATCAAGATGATGCAGTCGAGAGAGATAGAGACCATAGCTTACCCATCCGCAGCGGTAACAGTTTCGAAGAGTTCCACAAGGAAGTTCGTCCCGCTGACGTACTCGGCAGCGGGTAGGCGCCACTGCAGCGAGGCGTCCTGGCACTCCGCCCAGTCGGTACCGTTGAGGACGCCCACGGGCCACGTGTGACTGCACACCGTGCTGAGGGTGGAATCGGAGCCAGCTGGGTCGGGATAGGACACTGTGAGGGAGAGGGTGGTGGCAATATCACCGGTTCCGTATGGTGGGCCTACGGGGAGGTTTTGAGTGAGGGCTGTGATCGCGAATTGTGGTGTGGCCTGGCGGATCTTGAGAGCGGGATTTGTCGTAGGGTATGCGAGGACTGTGCTGGCTAGGGCCAGGGAGGTGAGGCGGAGGGATGCTGTATACATCGTGTTATCTGGTTTCTGGGATGAGGAAAGGTTGAGTGTTGTGCTTGTCGCTTTCTGCAAAAATTATGAGCGAAGTTTATGTGCAGCTGGGAACTGGAACTGAGCGGGTGCGCAAGACGTGTCGGAGATTATTGACATATAGCACGACGGCATGCCTTGGAACGGTGAACAGCATCGTTTTATAGTTGCACCCTTTATAGAACCCTCTTATTTTAAATCACGATATTGTCAATACGATCACGGCACTTGTAGGAAGTCGTGGGTTGGGAATCGCCGGGCTACGCAAGTGTCGGTCATCTCCTCAGCCACATATAGCGATGTTAGTAAGACCGTATATGTAGGTATGAGGTGACAAACCTCCCGGGCCTCCCGTGATTTGCCATCCAGGATCCGTATACTTGGAATCCAGATCCAACGTAGTCATCAGCTGACGTAGGCGAACTTAGTTTCGATAGATTGTTTAGAGCTGAGCTTCTCGCATTTTACTGCGGCATATCTTTGGCAACGTCGAGCATCAAACATTTTGATATCCACACACCCATTTCTTCATTCATCCCTCGTGAGTTTCATAGATCGTTACACGTACCCAAACTTTCGATGGCCCCAGCATTACCGTGACAGCTTCCATGGTCAAGGTCCAAGCCCACCGATCTTCTCGAGATATGGGAGAACACGCACAATGGGGGAACAAAACTCTAATCGCCGATGTGTGAGACCTAGAAAATGGGCAACGTTGCATGAGGCACTTATTAGGCTGATCAAGCTCTCCAGCAATTTTAATAGTACTTCGCAGACGGCAATCTATAAATATTCTCCCTAGGCCGGGAGTTGAGGCCAATACGAGACTGACGGCATCTCGAATTTGATGAAGGGAGCTATAATCCGTACCTGAGCTGCAGGTGCACCTGGGCAGCTTAGGACCGAGTGGCTGCCTGCGAAGACCAAAAATTCCACGAGAGACGAGAGACAGGATCATGTCAGCGCTAGGGTATCCTGTGGGCCTCCTACGGCAAGGCTATAGCGAACGAACATGAGCAAGTCTAGCACATCTGAACAAAAATGGCCTAGCTGATAAGTTTTCTCACCAATATTTCGCAGGATGAGTCCAGTAACTGGCGTCCCAAAGGCTGCAGTGTAACTCAGGACTCGACAACTACCAGCCGTACCTTCAAACACGACTGTCGTTGCTTGTACGCCAGATATATGGATATATCCGCAGTCCCAATCGACCACTGTCAAACGATGATCATCCAGGATCATCCTTTATCGCTTCAACCGGCCTAGGAGCACCCTTTCCCACGATGGCCATTGGCCAATCCTCACCGCCATCCTCGCCGGCTTTCCCCACGCTAGCGGCCGCCTAAGTACACCATCCCACCAAGCTGCGATTTCACACCCACCTCCCAGAAATGCGACGTGCACAACGGATCTTCCGCTGGTGGTGCCCCAGACTGAGGTTTAGTGGATGAGGCAGCAGGTGATGCTGGATTCCTTGGAACAGGTTGCCACTATGCAGGCCCCATCTCTTCAGGCAATGTGCCCTCGCCCGCGTGCATGCTCAGTGCGTTCACAGGCTATTCCTCATATGCAGGCGTGCCACGAAGTCTTAGCGACTAAGCCGCAGGAAGACTGAGACGAGTCCGCGTTCAGCAGTATCAGTCAAAGACGCGGTTCACTCTCAAATGGAATAGTGCGTGATTAACGAAAGTAGCTATTCAATCTGGCTATGGTAGCTCAATCCTTTTGTGACGGAACTCAGTTCAGAGAAGGAGTGACAGGAGGAACACATTCCGAAGCGACACCTTCCAGTCCAAGCTCACTCGTACTTTTCCTTGCGACATCCGTCCACACCCTCTACCATGAAAAGAACAACCTACTCAGCAAGCAACGCCCATATACTGGAAGGCATCCTTGAAGGCGCGCGTCTCCATGGCAAACAGGCCGCCCTGGTCCAGCAACTCCGCGGGCTGCCACAGCTCCGGGTCCATGCGGTTCAGGATGCCCGCGTAGCTGGTCAGCCCTTGCGGCTCGGTGACGCCCCACGGGTTGCGCAGCACGATGTACTGGCGGTCGCCGACGATGGCGTAGCCGCAGATGGAGTACGCGTGGTTCGCGACGAGGTTGCTGCCGCGGAACTGCGCGCCGGTGGCGTGCGTCCACGCGCACATGGGGTTGATGGTGCGGTTGTTGACGCAGTTGTTGCGCACGACGCTCAGCAGGTGCGCGTGAGGGTGGTTCTCGACGCGGAAGTACTGCGGCTCGCGCCCGTTGAGCTGGCACATGCACTTGACCGGGTCGCCCGAGTGCGTCGCCGTGATGTCCGGGCGGTCGCCGCTGCTGCCGCTGATCCACTTGGCGAAGGCCTTCTCGTACAGCGACGGCCAGATGTCGGTGCGGTCCGACGCGCGGCAGTACACGGGCTCGGCGCTCGAGTTGGTGATGGGGATCTCGTAGTTGACCTCGACCGTCTCCGTGCGGCTGTTGTTGGGGCCGCCCTTGTCGTGGAATCGCACGCGCAGGCGGTGCTGCTGGCGGCGGCTGTTTCCGCCGCCGTTGTTGTCGTCGTCGTCGTCCCGGTCGCGCTGCTCGCGGACGCGGGTCGCGCGGTTGATGCTCGCTGGGTCGGCCCAGAAGACGGAGAAGAGCGCGGCCACGAACCAGCTGTTGGTCGAGGCGCCCTGCTCCGGGTCGTCGAAGAAGTGCTGGTTCTGGCGGATGCGGCGGCGGCGGGTGTCGTCGCCGATGTTGAAGTTGGTCACGTCGTCGATGAGCCGGCGGTTGACGAGCATGGAGTTGAGTTCATACATGTCGCGCCACGAGCCGTTGGGCGGGGACCAGTTCTTGCGGCCGCGGTTGTCGTTGTCATCATCGTTGTTGTTGTCGTCACCGCCATTGTCTCCATTGTTGCCACGGCGCATGCGGAAGGGCGTCATGAGATCGTTGAGAGTGCGGGTCAGCTCGCGGTTGTTCACCTGGCGAGCAATGCGGTTGCCGTTTGAGTTGGCCTCCATGACCAGGCGGATCTTGCCGTTGGTGATGCGGGCGTGCTTGACTTGGACCTGCTGGAGATCCTTGATGCCGATCTGCTGGAGGTCGCCCAGGTTGCGGACGCGAGACAGGTCAGGAGTGATCAAGTCACGCTCACGAAGGAGACGCATGTCTTTCTCCGAGAGCTGCTCGGCACAACGCTCCTGCTCGTTGAGCTGAAGACCGGCGTGAAGGACAGAGCGATTCTTCATGTCGAACTGTAGAAATTGTCAGCATGAACGTACTGGGAGCTTCTCCTACAGGTCAGTCGCCTGGAGGTGGTGGTAAACTTACAAGCTCATCGTAGTCGGTCTGCAGCACCTGGGAGATCAAGGTGGCAGAGTTGACCGAGTTCCTGTCGATGCGGCGGCCAAGCATGGCCTCGACCAGGGCATAGGGGTTGGCTGCGCCCACCCGGACGTTCTTGGGCTGCTCGTCAGGCACTGGCATGTTGCGATCTCCGTCGTCGTCGTCGTCGTCGCCGTCACGAACCCGCGCATCCGGCATGTCATCGTAGTCCATGATTGTACGGTCCGTGGCAGCACTCTCGGTGCGCGAGCCAAGAATTGCCTGCACGAGAGCGTAGGGGTCGACGGTGACCAGGTTGTTGTCCCGGGAGGGAGCTGCAGTGGAGGAGCGAATGTCACCCATGATGTATATTGATTGTATTGGTTTTATTGCAATAGATCGAGGCAGAAGGGTCATTGACTTTCCAGCTCAGGTTGAGGAGTTGAGTCTGAGGCAAGAAGATGTTGGAAAAGACGGCAGGTTCCAGTGGTTTTATATCCCTTTCTGGCGTACACAGCTCAGCGCAGAAATATCTCCCAGTGCATGACCCATACACCTTGATCGTAAGATATGATCTAGGGTGGTCACTTTGTATGTCTCGATCTTAGCAGATACTTTCAGGGGACTTCCGCAGTAGCTGTCAATGTTAGTTACAAAGGGCCTTGCCTGATGTCCACTCCGGTACTCACTCAGTCCTCCAGATCATCCGGATTAGCGAGGAAAGGAAACCACCCCGCACTCCATGAAAGATGGGATGGCCGCATCTCAACAAAGTCAATTCCTGGATCTGAACCACATTGTGCTTCATCGCACGATCTACACTTCCTTGTACGCAGTTTTCCTCGCCACCACCAAGTACCATCTGTCGGTCCTAGTGTCTGTACAATGTTGCCTCCGCTCCCTCCACCAGGTGATTCGTGCATGTTCATGTAGCAGCCGAGAAGTGTATCGAGAAATGATCCCAGAATTCTCTCGGTAATTCAGGAGGATCCTTTGCGTGGTAGAGGGGTCTGGAGGTTCTCGGTCTTCGTGAACGCCCGTCGAAGGAGAACCTTCGTACAGCTCTGGGCATCGAGGTTCTCACCTCTCTGGCATGCTTCAACATGCACCTACTGCTGCTGCTTGTCGTGAACTAGATTGAGCACGATGGGCGAGATAGGTTCAGGCTTAGACGCAGCTCGAGAGACTGATGGCTCACCCCTACTCTGTGCAAGCATCTCGACAGTATGTTTGTATGGAGCCAAAGGAGTGTCGTTGAGCAGTGCATGGACCCCTAACCAACCAGGCAAGGAATCCCCAGCCCAATAACCGCCCCTCAGAACAGAGTTCCGGTCTAGCTCGTTCCCCACAAAGAGGCACATCAGGGTCCAGGGGGGCGGCTTTGGAATCTGACACCAGGGGAAAGCAACTCGATGAAGCTACGGGCTTCGGGAACCAGGAACATAGCTCCACGAAGCTTCCCGCGATACTACCCTAGACGTAACTGAAATCGAGCCCCATCCTCTCAAACATCTCCTTCTTGCCATGTGTGTCAACATAGCTATCACATCTCTCGAAGAGCAGAGTCATGAGCCAGGACGAAAGAAGAAAGCAGCGCTATATGAGGCCGGACTTGAGGAGGGTGAGAACCTTGAGAACCTTGATGTTGTCCCAGCCGCTCCCGCGTGGCCAATTTGGCCATGTTCAGTTGAATCGTGAAGCATTTATTAGACTCGATGCTCTTCGCCATCTTCACCGCATCTTCACATGCTTTCTGCACTGGCGCTGAGGGGGACCGTCAGCCATTACCCAACGGGCGATGACCAAGCGTATCATGAAACTTGCGGCGCGGACTCGATCGAATTGACTCTCGAAAAGGTTGTGTAAGTGTGACACAGGAGGTATGCAGACCAGGCCGCGATTTCCTCCATTGTCCAATAGAATGGGTGCCCTCTCCCATCCCATCTCTGTCTACTTGCAAGGTCCACGTCCATGATTTAGTAAGCCACCATATATCAGTCCTACCGATATTCATGTTGCAACGTCAGGTACTCTAATATTAGAGGCTCCTAGAGTCTGCATATGCCCGTGGACTGCAGTGTGCGGAGAAGCTACCGAGCGTCCAGTCGATCTCGCGGATCGAGAGCGCCAATGGGCACACCATCTTCTGAAAAGGGTAACACGGCGTCGGATGTTGTAAAGTTAAGTTTCACAAAAGTTGAAGCCGGAGAGGAAGGAAAGGAAAGGCCCGGATATCGCGCGCATTACTGTTTCTGTTCCAATGTACGACATCACTCTGAAATCTCCATAGTTTGAAGGAACCTAGGCCTGGCGTAAATTGACTTCACTGACACTGACTTGCCGTAATGACTTCCAGCAAGGAAGCAGGTGCAAAGCTAGTATGTGTGCTAGAGCTCGGCTTTTGACCACCTGCGCTTCAACTTGGGTTGGATTGGTCAGATGGGCGCCTGCGCATTCTTCGATACAGGACGCCATAAGAGCCATTCAAAAACGAAGAGATACTGTGCTCAGCTAAGAGATGGTCAGACTAGAGCCTGCAGTCACCAGGTTCTCACCTGGGCGGAACACTGCAGAACGCCACGAAAGCATCCCAGGTTCCCACTAGAAGCTTTCACTCATCGTTTCACCCAAGTGTCTACCGTAGCTACTCTGGTACAGCTTTCATGCAGTAAGCTGAGTCAAGAGGAAGCCATCTTCATCCGCTAATTCTCCCACAGCTGTGAGCTCCTCCTCCTCCCCACTGTACCCGGGTGTAATTGACTTTGATATTGTGTAATGAATACAACCTCCTCACACGATCCGTTACAGATGCACACAAACTAAGCAGCAGGAACTTCAGTCAGTGAGGGGGTTCTCACGATATGTGCCTCCTCATGGTCCCATCATCACCACCACATGTGCATCGTGAGAGGTGGGGGGGCAGGAGTCAAGAGCGGCTGTAAAATGTTGCACAGCCTCTGAAAATAGTAAGCTCTGTTACTTCAGCATCATGCGATGCCCCGCGTCTCAACAAAAGCCTACTTCTGAAAAAAGCAACGCAGGATCCAATGATGTGTGCATGCCAATGAATGTGTTGAAGCTGAGTCGTGCTTTGATATGTCTAGTTTGGGCGGTCCTGGGGTGCATACTTTCTCGTGGCACATGTGTCAGGCCACACTTTCACATGTCAGTCATCTGTAAGTCCAGATCTAATGCCCATAGGCTTCTGGTTGCATCCTTACTTGACTCGGATGCATGGATGGGTCGAATTCCGGAGTCTCTCGCTGCCCAACTGGCAACACGGAAATGTGTTGCTTCATGCTATGCCACATGCAGAGAGCAATGTCTGGCATGGGATGGAACTGCAAGTTGCTTTGACCCCTGAAAGCTGTCCGCAGTGAAATAGTCAGAGTTGATGACAGTGATATCCTAGGGAGCAGGAACAGTTAAATTACAAATAAAAATCGTATAAAGGGTAAGTGATCTCCATGGTGCCCCAATGAAGAGCCCGCCACACGCCATTATGATGACGGCTGCTTCTCCCGCTCAGCCTTCATCTTGAGATCCTCCTCCTCGTTCTTGGGGACCTTGACAAACGCGGGAACGGTAACAGCGTTGAGCTTGCGGAAGGCCTAGACATCAAAAAAACGTCAGCGTCGAACTTCATCTCCAAGAACGAGGCCCACAAACTGAGGTGGTCCCATACCCAGAAAGGCGACCACCAGCTAAGTTCGCAAAACACCCGCCAGCCCACATCCCTCCCCGTGGCCGCAGCCCAGCGCACAAGCGCGAGTGGACTCAAGCTCCACCGCCCGCCCTTCTGAGAACTCGCAGTAGTAGTAGTAGTAGTAGTAGTGGAACTTACATCGCTAATCGCGCCCTCGGGCAGGTTCCCGTTCCAGCGGTCCTCGACGCGGCTGATCTTGCCGCTCGCGTCGTCGACGAAGATGCGCACGACGGACGTCATGACCTGCTCCTTCTTGATGCCCTTGACGACGTACTTGTTGCTCATCTCGAGCTCGATGGGGTTCCCCGCGTCCGTGACGCGGTGGTGCTGCAGCTGGATGGGCTTGAAGAGCGCGGGCAGGCCGTAGAACTGCGCCGTGTACTTGGCGTAGCCGGTCGCGATGGTGATGTTGTCCGTGAAGGTCGCGTCTTGCGCCCAGAGGCTGAATTTCGCGAGTGAGGGGTGGCCTTCGAAGAGCTGTGGGATGGGGTCAGTACTTTAGACTTTATGACCTATGAGGAAGTTTGAGAGCCTAGGTATGGGAGCGGATGGAAGATCCGAGATGTGGAGACATACATCTAGTACAGAGCCGACAGTGACCTTCTGCTTCTCAGATAGATCGACTCCCGGTGCAGTGTTGATGTTGGTGTTCTTGATGTCCAGCGACAAGAACGAGTGAGAGCCAGCTGGAGCTCCACTAGTGGCCTGGGTGTCGGCCTGGGCCTGGGCCGTGGTAGAGGGAGTGCCGGTGGATGCCATGTTTCTGTAGTGTAATAAGGTTATCGGAGTGAAGAAGGTTCTCTGGGCGGAGCGTGTTGTCAGGGTTCTGGATGTGCGTGTTGAGGCTGTGAACAAGGTTGCGGGCCTGAGAGGCATAACAAGGGCTGGAGAGGCAGGGAATGGTTTGGAAGGTGTGGATGGAGAGAAGCAAAACGGCAAAAGACAGGCGGTATTCAAAGTTGCTGTGGACTTCTAAGTTGTAGACATATTCAGACATCCGAAAGTCGTGTCGTCACGGCGCGGCTCACCACCGTGTTACGTCATACTTAGCAGCTCAATCTTTTGTCTTAGCTGGGCACTTCAGGCCGGAGCATCGATGCGGAGGCAATCCGAGAAGTGCGATCTTGTCGTGAAGACTTCGTGAGAAGGGACACTTGAGGGCGAAGGTCATTTCCAGCATTTTGTTGATTATAGCATGAAAGAGGATAATTTGGTGGGTGAAGGTCCACATTTTAGTCTGCTCTGGCCAATCAGCTTACATGGATCGCATCCGGGATTTTAGCACTGATGGACAGACCATCAAGCCTCATGCTTCCCAGGTTAATCCTGCAGCGTGAATTCGGATCTCTATGTAATTTGATACCAGTATTGAGACACAGACCACCGAATTGTGTGGGTATCTGGTGAGAAGAGGCTACCGTATCAAGGGCAGTGCCTGTCCGTCCTAATCTTGACGGGCCAGCCTCTGCACAAAGCTTGTTCCATAATTACAAACTATCACTCCTCTCCTCGCCTCTCCTCGAGCATCCTGCAGCGCACAAGTATCCATAGAGGGCTGGATATGTAGACAACCTCTAGTCTCTAGACCTCTTGAGATATATGGGCATCGTTCAATGATAGTCCGAGTATGTACTTGAAAAAGACATACCACGCCTTGCTCCGTATCAGCCAAAACTCTCCATCTCAACATCCCTCAAGCCCACTACATCGCACGGCCACAGCATCGTAGGCAGCCACTCGCGCGGCAACACCCTCCGAATCGCGCGAATCTCCCTCTTGGCCATACTATCCCCGTCCGCGCCGTGGCCCAGCCACCACACCCCGGCCGTGCACTGGCTGACCGTCGCCCAGAAGTGCGCCATCACCACCAGCGCCCGCGGCCTCTGCGCGCTCAGCAAGCCGATGAACGCCGGCGGGATCAGCAGCGCAAACGTCTGGATGCGCCGCGCAATCACGTACTCGGGCTCGCCGACCTCGATCCCGCGTTGGATGCTGCCGACGTAGCTCAGCGCCTTCTCGTACGCCTCGCGGGTGGTGCCGCCGTCGTCGTCGTCGTCGTCGTCGTTGTCGTCGTCGCCGTTACCGTCATCTCCCCAGTCGTCGCTATTGCCATCGCCGCCTCGCTGCTGAGGATTCGTCGTGCTAAGCACGTTGGCAAACGGCGCGCGCATCTCGGCGCCGAAGTAGCTCTGGTCTTTGCCGAAGTACGGGTACGACGTCGCGATGAGCATGAGCGCCGGGTGGTGGCGCTCGCGGCGCGACGACACGATGGCGTCGACGCTCTGCCAGATGACGGTGCCGGCGCCGCGGCCCAGCTGCAGCCACTCGACGGGCGGCGTGTAGGCGCCGCGCCCGTCGTCCTCCTCGAGGAGCGGGCGCTCGGCGACCATGGCGAAGGCGGTGATGGCGATGAGCAGCGCGCCGAAGGAGGCGGCCTCGGCGTTGGCGGCGGACAGGCCGCGGGCGACTTCCTGGCGCTGGGCGTGCAGGGCGGAGATGAAGTAGTTCTGGCGCGCGGCGAAGACGTCGTCGTAGTCGTGGCCGGTGGGCCCGGCGCGGGAGCGCAGGAGCTGCGTGGCGGAGGCGGCGAGCATGGCGTGCAGGACGTTGTCGTGCGTGAGGCTCAGGGCGGGCATGTGCGTGGTCCAGAGGCTGCGCCAGGTGGTGGCCGGGCTGGCGCCGTAGATCTGGGCGTGTGCGAAGTTGGTGTGCCAGTTGTGTATGAGGCGGTGTTCCATGAGGCGCCGGGATCTGGATTCGGGGAGGGCGGTGGTGGTGATTGTGGTGCCGTGGATGTCGTCGGGGGCGTGGATGGGGAAGGGGTCGTCGTCGCTGGGCCAGCGTGGCCAGTTGGTCATGTAGGCAGCGGCTTGATCGTGGTCTGGGGAGTTGTGGGCAGTGGAGGTGGAATCGCTACTTGTGACGGGAGGAGGAAGAGGTGGTGGTACTGGTGCTGGTGCTGGTGCTGGTTGTAAGGCGGGAAGTTTTGGTGATGGTGTTGGCTGGGAGCGTGTGCTGTGCTGGGGAGGAGGCGCGGGAGCAGCAGCATCTGATCCGGCTGTGCTTCGTGATGGCCATTCACAGGCCATCTGCAGGCGGATGCAGTTGGCGCATCGTGGGCGAACCTCGTCGCATTTGACGCGTCTTGTTTTGCATTTGATGCAGCCATTCCTGCTTTTCCGGTGGCCGACCTTGGGTGGCCGGCGGCTTCTGGGGCCTGCATCCGCCATGGCGGCGGCGGCGGCGGCGACGAGGACGGACGGACGGAGCGGAGTGTGGAGTGAAAGGCCGGGATCGAGACCGGGAGTGCCAAGGGTTACCGGATACCTAGGTATAGGTATAGCAACGGTCGATATGATCAGCCAGTCCGCCAGGCCAGGGCACACCTGTCTGAGGCCGCCGAGCTGAGACGGAATGGAGCCGAACCGTTGGACACGGTCAGACGGGGGGTTCCGTGGCGCACACGCTCTTGCCCAGGTGGTCAGGCTTGATCTCTTTCAAGATGGCTGGCGGTAGTAGCTTCCAAGGTTGCTTCAATGTTCCATCAACATGCATCAGCCCGCATCTAACAATTCCAATCTCACCTGTGATGCTACCGGCCGTGCATGTTGGTTGCAGGTATTGCTCACATGCGTGGTGATCGGGGCTGATGATCGCCACCATGGACTAATTTAATTACATACCTAGGTACCAACAAACAACCGCGGGAGGTTACGCTACTGTACGTGATCCGAGGCATCAGCTTTCGGGACCGATGTCGGCTGAGGAAGTGGATCCTTTTTCTCATGACCCCTGAAACTCACTTCCCACTTTGTGTTTCGACTCACTCATCGTCACTCATCGTGTCTTCTCACTCACTTTTCTACTCCGTACGACTCACTGACTGAGCTGAGTCATGGGTACGACACAAGACTTGTGTACTGATCTGTTGTATTCTTCTAAGCTGTTATGCACTCTTCTATCCCTTCAGCATTATGAATTGAAGTGTCAAGAAATTCTCAACGGCGATTTTTCCGAGTTAGAGGACATTGCGGTCAGTGCGTGCAATTTGCTTACTTACATAGTATCTACCCATGAGCCACGGCTTGATCATCCTTTGAACTGCTCTCGAAATTGCGGGTGTAAATTCAGAGACCAAAATCGCTTCTCTGTAGGACAACATGATGACACAATCCAGTGAGTTCTGGTGTCTGTGCTGAGTTCTCAGTTGTGCGTTGCGAGCCGGAGTTCTCCCACCACGTCTACTACATTCCACCTCTTGGGAAGACTCCTTCCTTTTGATCACCACAGTGCATACGACTTGTCGACACAACCCGTGACTCTTTCTTATTTTCGTATGTATAGAAGACATGGGCAGTGAGTGAGACAGCAAGAGCCCAGTCAGTGCACACGTCGCCGGCGAGTCCTGTTAGATCATCACACTATAGTCGTCGATCACAGCCTTGGCATGCTACAGCACACAGGCACAGCTTCACGCCTGGCAGCACGAAACATCCCACACGGATCAGTTGGCCTTCCGGACGGTGATCATATCCGAGACCACAGCCAGGTGATCTTCGTGGACTACTACACTTGGCTCGCTCTTCCCGCCTTTTCGATTTCGCTTGACTGTTCATACTTTCACCTCTCTCTTTCCAGTCACTCCTTTTAGTACCGGTTTACTTTCTCCAGCAGGGCTGATCAACTCTTAATTTTTATTCCATCTCAAGCCATCCACCCACCCATACCCTCCTTTTTTTCACATAATAAGAACACACGATGAAGCTCACCGCCATCCTCGCCCTCTGCGCCCTCGCCTCGGCGGCGCCGGCCACCGAGCAAAAGCGCCAGCTGCTCAGCGGCCTCAGTGGGCTCAGCAGTCTCTCCGGGCTCAGCAGCCTCAGCAACAGCGGCTTCGGCAGCAACAACATCGGCAGCGGTGTGAGCAGCGGCAGCAGCAACGGCGGGGACGTCGCGAATCTCCAAGTGGCCACCGATGGCGAGAACAGCGTTGCCAATGCCGACGTGTCGGGTGATATCAATGTCGATGTGGATATCAGCGATGGCGACGACGATAACGAGGACGAGGGAGAGGATGACTCGGAGAGCAATGCGGCGGAGGACGAGGATGAGGAGGAGGATGAGGAGGAGGATAACTAATAATCTGATGGAATCGGGAAAGGAGGGCATGGAGTGGAGGCTGGAGTGAATGGGGCATCAACTATCATGAAGGGACAGCTGTGAAGCCAGGAGTTATTGTTGTCATCAACATTCATAACATGAATAAAACAGCATGACCACTATTCTAACCGGTCATCACAAACAAGCCTCACCTCCCCACTCCCATCCCCCTTCCATACCTTCCCCGCCTCATTTGCACCCGCCACCGCCCTCCTCAAATCCCCAATCATGCCCCCGGGCCCGCTCGCATACACAACACTCGGGCCCCTCTCCACCGTGCCCACAAACTGGCTCACAATCTCCTCCAAATGCGGCCTCCTCGCCGCCGGAACCTCCGTCGTAGCCGGATGGTGATGGCCCGCGTCGTTGCACCCACACGCCGCCTCCGACCCGGACTCGGACCCGGACGACGACGACGACGAGTGGTGGTCCTTCTCGCGCGTAATATACACGTCCACGTCCACCCCGTGCGAGCACCCCGTCTCCTTGATCTCGTCGAGCTCCTCCTCCACCCACTTGACGTCCGCGTCGCGCCGCACCGCCCACACAAGGCTGATCTTCCGGCCGGGCACGCGTCGTTCGCGCACGAGCTTGAGCATGACGGGGAGGACGAAGGTGATACCCGTGCCGCCGGCGATGCAGAGCACGTTTGTCTCGGGGGTGAGGCTCTCCACGATGTTGACGCCGTATGGGCCAGTGAGAATGACAGGCGTGGTGACCTCTGCTCCTGCTCGCGATGATGACGATGACGGCTTTTCAGCCTCGACCACACGCATCGCGGCCACTTTCTTGGCCACAATCTGCGCAATCTTCTTGGTCTCTCCACCCCGCGCCCGAATCACATACGAGTGCCTCACGCGGCCCATCTTGTCCACCTCGGGCAGCGACAGCGGCGTCATCGGGTGGCTCTGCCAGATACTCCCCTCAGGAAAGCACAAGAAGAAATGCTGGCCCACCTCCCACGCCTGCTGGCCATGCTCAAAGTCCAACCGCACCACATCCCCGCCCGCCGCGTCCTCAAACACCACCGCCCGCGCCCGCGCCGCCTCGAACCCCCACCGGCCCCTGGCCGGAATCCAGCGGTAGTGCAGCATCGCGGTGCGCACGCCGCGCGCCAGGCGGTCGCAGAACCACAGCAGGATCCCGGGGACCAGGAAGCACTGCAGCTGCACCCAGTGGCCGATGCACGCGCCAATGTACACCATCGCGAGCACGTAGTGCAGCTTGCGGAAGACCTCGTAGCCCGTGAGGCGCACGCCGAGCGGCGTCGCGAGCGCCCACAGCAGCACCAGCACGCCGAGCGCCACGAACCCCCACTGCACGTACAGCTGCGCGGCGAACTCGTCCCAGACCTTGGGCTGCGGCTGGTAGAAGCGCGCCTCGACGAGCACCCACCCTAGCGTGTGCACGCTGCTCTGCAGCAGGATGATGTAGCCCGTCCAGCGGTGCAGGAACATGAAGCTCTGGTACGGCACGCCCGTGAGGAGGCTGAGCAGCGACTCGCGGCTGGCGAGCAGCACGGACAGCGGCGTGAGCGCGTACGCGAGCACGCCGATGCGGTCGGCGAAGGGCCCCAGCGAGGAGCGCGTGTTGTAGGACCCGGGGGAGGAGGAGACGGGCGTGATCCAGGTGTTGTAGACGATGCCGATGAAGGTCAGCACGGCGAGGTACGCCGCGAGCACGAGCAGGATCGTGACCTGCAGCCGCGTGGTGTGGCCCAGGATCCGCGGCGCGAAGTCCGGGAGCAGGTGGCGCGTGGCGAAGGAGGACACGGCGCGGCCGAGTTTCTCGACGCCGCCGAGGCGTCGCGAGGAGGGTGATGACTGTGCCTCGCGGTTGTGGTTGTTGTTTTTGTTGTTGTTGTCGTCGGGTGATGATACGGCTAGTTGTAGCCATGCTTCTGAATCGTGCCGTGTTGTAGAGCCCGGGAGGCACCGGCGCGCGACGCCCCAGATGAGCAGGAGGGCGAGAAAGGAAGCCCAGAAGATACCGGTGTAGAGCATGCCCAGGTCGTGGGAGTGGTAGACGACGTCGAGGTACTCGCACGACCCAGCGTCGCTCGCGCAGGGCACGATGCGGTCTGCGTAGCCCCAGTGCGGCTCGAGGGTGCTGGCGTCGGCATCGGTGAAGTTCTGGATGTGGACCCGCGGGGTGAGGAGGGCAGTATTCCTGGAAGCCATTGTGGGATGATGCTGGCGTTGGTGAAGTCGCTGCGTAAGCCTGTCTCCGAGGTTGAGAACGAAGCCTTTCCCAAGCGTGGTGTTTTTTTTGGAGCGTGAAAGCTTACCGGATTTCCTGGAAGGAGATCAACGACAGGACGGATCCAGAAGGGACTGGGAAAAAGCACAGGCTGCCACGTTGGCGGGATGGCACAGAAGCAAATACCACCTCACCTCAAGGTCCTCGGTCATGTTTTGACAATTTTCGCCATTATGACTATTACGGAGTATGTAAGAGTATGTATCAATAAACAGCTCCACGGACACGGGATGGAATGAGCATGTTTCTCGCCAATGAGGAGCTAACTTATTAGAGTGCACAACGACGGGCTCCGCCAAGTAGCATGGCGCGAGGACCGCGGGGGGGATATCCAGGGGCTACAAAGGTGGAACGGAGGAACATTTTAGAAACATGCTTTGATATTTCGGGGCAAAGTGAGTCGTGAAACATAAAAAGGACCCGGTCCGGAAACTTGCTCACATTTACGGAATCACACCGGCTCGGCGGCGCGGTGGAACCCGCCGGCGCCATTGTTCTTGGAAGGGTCCCATCGGGAGTAGGTGGGCGAGACATGGTGAGCAATTTTGGTCCGCTCAGCAAGCCCACAAGCAGAGTTAAGAGATATCATGCTCTATTAGTGCTCAACTCTAGCTTCGTCTTGACAAGCACACGATGAGCAAGTTGTTGCTGGTGGCTTGTCAAGATAGCATCATGTAGAACTTGGAGGATGGATACTTACTTTGTACATGTGGAATGTGGGGGGCAGCGAATCCTTCTCTTTCATCAGCGGTGTGGACCCACAGCTTTTCAAGGAGATCTCTCCACATGTGCTGATGTGCAGTGTTCCGGAAGCTTGGCGATGCCAGTGCGTGGAGCACGGATCAGGGATGAAAGCTCGAGGAATGAGCATGTTTATTTCTTGGCCCGCAAGGCCAGGTGGCGAGCGCGGGCTGATGGCTGCCAAAGTTGACGACTTGAAGATAACAAGTGCCTGCTACCCATTGCCTAGGCTATGTTTCGATACGAGCTTGGAAAGATCACTTGCATCACCATTTGCCTCAAATCGGCTCCGTGTACGGAGTAGTTGTGCAGATATCAAAGCATCGTGCTAAATCACGCATCCGCCTCTTCTAAAAGTTGCTCGACATCTGCACCAACCACCAGGAGGACATACCGGTGAACGACCGACAACAACAGCAAAGATGGATCATTCATCGATGGTAATGACGACGTGCAACACGTCGGTAAGCACATATCCATCCCCTCAGACCCAAAGTACAGAAGTGCAGTCAAGCTCACACCCAGCCGACAGATGCTATGGAACTGGAACACAATAGACTCATGTGAGGACGCCTCCCTCCTAGCACGCTCGCCAGACCTCCTCTTTCCGGGCCATCGAACCTTCGTAATTTGGAAAGCTTGAAGCAAACTCTGACCACATAAAAATCCCAATCCCACAGGCTTCTTAGCTGAAACATGGCACATCGGCAGCAACGGCGCCTTCGCAGCCACCTGCATCGGCACGATCCTCCTGGTGATGATGATGGAGGCCCTGCGGCGCATGGGCAAGGAGTACGACGAGTGGATCCAGCGCACCTTCCAAGCCCGCGCCGCCAGCCTCCAACAGCAATCTCACGGCGGCAGCAGCAAAACGGGCGAGCCACCACTTCTCAAAGGATCATCCAAAGGCTCCGCTAGCACGACCGTCAGCAGCACCCAGCCACAGCTACCATCATCATCATCATCGTCACAGGGCGGCATCACCCGCACGGTCGTCTTCCGCGCGTCCCCCTTGCAGCAAGTCATCCGCTCGGTCCTCCACGCCGTGTCGCTCGGCGTGGCGTACATCGTCATGCTGCTGGTCATGTCGTACAACGGCTATGTCATTCTCTGCGTGATCATCGGCGGCGGGCTGGGCAAGTTCTTCTGCGACTGGATGACGCGGCGCGTGGTGGTGGTGGTGGTGAGCTCCGCGGGCGGCGGCGTCTTTGGCGGCGACGAGGAGGAGGGCGCGGGTGGTGGTGGGATAGAGGAGCCGAGTGTTTGCTGTGGTTAGGAGCGTTGATGATTTCCAGGCATCCCAAGAGCTTCCTCTCTGCCTCTAACTTAATATACAAGACGACCTGCGACCTGCACGATGCCATCAGCCCTTGACCGTTGTTGCCCCTGCAGCACTTAGTCTCCGGATCTCCTCAGCCAGCCCAACACTATGGCGGAAATACTTGGTCGCCGAACTCGTGCCATTCTCTCCTGTTCCTCCATTGGCTCCTGCGTGTATGCCAGCCGCCCTCGCGTGCTCCGCCTGCTCGCGGTTCCAGTCGTTCAGCTCCTGGCACATCCCATCCAGCGTGGTGATCACACCACGATACCCAAGCCCACCCTGGTCCACCGGCTTGCAAGCCTCGTCGATGTTGGCGAAGAGGTGCGTGCATATCGAGAACAAGCCGGGCTCGAGATACGTCACGTCTCCGGGCAGCTGGGGGAGGATCTTGCGGAGGAGCGGGACCCGCGCCGGGAGAAGGTTGTAGAATTCCACGGCGTAGGCGAGGAGCAGCATGGGGACGGGCGGCAGGACGAGCAGACGGAACGGCGTGGTGTTGAGGGTGTAGATGACCTTGTAGATGTCCTCGTAGTACACGGGCGGGCTGGGATCGGCAATGACGAAGGGCCGGCCGGCCTGGGGCGACGAGGCGGCGCTGGGGTCGGCGAGGATGGCCTCGAACTGCAGGTGGGCAACGGCGCAGTTGATTCCATGCGCGCAGCTTTGTATCACGTGGTTCACCCATCTGCCGATTCATGAGCCTCTCACACTCTCCTCTATCTCCGCGACTGCCTGAGTAGTAGTAGTAAGTGGTTAACGCAATACTCACGTTGGATATGTCTGCATGTTAAGAGGCCCTCCGATAATATTGTCCGTCGGGTGACCGTACACCGCATTTCCGGGCCGAATGCAGCCCGTCCTCAGCTCCATTCCGTTCGCGCCGCAGATGATCCTCTCAGCCTTGGCCTTGGACGCCGGGTAGTTCCCAAAGAACTCCTCATGCGGCCGGATCGGCTCGTCAAAGTCAGACTCGTCCAGAACCTGCGCGTAGTACCGCGGCCACTTGAACGGGCTCCCCCACATCTCGACAGGCCGAATGCCGATCGACGCGCTGGACGTCGACACGAGGACATCCGCGCCCGCCTTCCGCGCCGCAGCAAGCACGTTCTCCGTCCCGCGGACATTGACGCTCTCGCAGAAGCCGCTGACAAGCCGCGACCGCGCCGACGGGATGATCACCGCCGCGGTGTGGAACACCGTCAGCGGCAGGCCCGCCACCGCGCGATCCCAGGGCGCGGAGAAGGCGGCGTCCGTGGCCTCCGCGGAGCGGATATCGACCCGCCGGAAGCCCACTTCCTGCGCTCCTGCTGCTGCTGCTGCGAGCATGTCCTCGCGGTGCGGCGGCTGGAAGTCGACGATGCGGATGGCGGCGGGCGGCTGGCCGCGCGCGAGCAGCTGCAGCACAATGTAGCCGCCGACGAGCCCGGAGCCGCCGGTGACGATGTAGCGGCGCTGCAGTCGGGGCGGGAGCTGCGCGGCGTAGGAGTCCGTTGTGATGGGGGCCTTGAGGAGGCGCGCGGAGGTGGCCGCGATTTGCTGGCGGGTCCAGCGGTGCGGAACGAGCTGCTGGAAGGACGGGGGCGTGGTGCTGAGGAGACGGTTGAGGTTGACGAGGTAGATGGCTGCTAGCAGGAGTAGCGCGGCTCCTGCGGTTGCGCCTGTGGTTAGGCCCCAGGGCTGGGCTGGGGCGTCCGTCATGGTGTGTTGATTTCTCTAGTCGGATCTTGACACGGTCGTCGCGAGTTTGTGAAGTTTGTGGGTTTGGTTTGAGTCGAGGTCGGGAAACAGGTTCGCACCGTCACATCGAGGCATCATGGATACCTAGGTAACATGGCTCGCGTGGTTAGGATGTTACGTGTAACCCGAACTCCGTCTATTTTCAAGGGATAGCTAATATATGGCTGCGCATAATAAGGTGCCCTGGTCTTTCCCAACTCCCCAGCCACCACTTCTTCGGTTCACCTTGCCCACGATTCCAGAATTTCCGTATCCGGGTCACCACTTGCTAGCTCGACTTCATATGCTCTGCTCGAACTAAGACTTGTGAGAATTGGTCAATGTCAGCCAGCGCACGCCGCAGGCCAGTAGGTAAGTTTCTAACGAGGACACTATGCATACGAGATCAATGTCGATCGCTGCGCTAAAACAACCGTGGGCAAGACTAACTAGGATAGGTGTTTACGGCGTTCCCTTGCATAAGCTACTTAGTACTTAGGTAGATGGCTAGCATCACTGCTACTGCTACCTAGGTAGAGTGGAGGAGGATATACCACCAAATAGTAACTCCGAAGGTCAATCATTTGCGTTACTCCGTACAGGGCCTCAACATCACTGCCTCAGGCGACATGTATGATACCAGTCTCCTTGTATATCATAAGAGCCCCTCGTGAGTCGTGCCCCTACTCGTCATTTTCCCTCGGGCTAGTACTGCCTATGATAATCTGGGCTCGGCTATCGGCCAGTTTTCCCACAAAACAAGGCGGTGTACGAAGAAAGCATAACTGACGTTATGTCGAGTGACTCTACTATACCCGTAGTAAATAACGGGAAGGGCCTAATACAAACAGGTGGTGGTGATCCATAGTGTGTATTATCGGTAATTAGGCGCTTAAACTCGTCTAAGAAGAAAGGGCTGTCTGCGATGCCAGACAGCCCTACTATATAGGTTAACTATCCCAGTCCCAGACCCGTTGTCTTAGTGCCCAGACCAAGGTGGGCTGATCTTGCTGATTATTCCAACACGCTAGCATTTAGCCAGAACAGCGAAGAGGATACGATCTCAATGAAGACAGGCGAAGACAATACCCATCTGCGCAATGATAATCATGATTAGTCATACTTCCGTCTAAAAATCAACGTCTTCCTTTCTTTCTTCCGCACAAGAGTTCCGCAGATAAGGGTCTAGAGCCGGGTGACTACCTAGGTACTGCTAAAGCTTCGCTAATAGTCTAAGTACTCATTATTGCCACCATATTTACAATGATATCAAAGTCACTACTCATTTCCAAACTCGTGTCCATCAGGTAACGATGACAACTGGATAAAAGTCTGCCTGTAGGGCTTGATGCGGGGAGCCGGCTACTTGCTTTGCGTTTCCCAGGAGAAGGCTTGCGGCTAGGAGGAGTCAGGACTGAAGTTCTGCAACGCACACTCGTTATTCTTTCTTTTCTTTGGAGAAGAATAGCAACGAGCTCTGCTGAGGTATCAAGATCAGAGATGGCAGCGAGAAGAGCCTCGATTTGCCATCACACAGATCATCAACTCGTGCCGTCGATATAAGTTTAATGCGAGTGATATACAGCTAGAGAGCACCGTAGCGATCTCTCCCTATTTCCCTATCCGTCCAAACTGGCGTCCTGGTCGTGGCGAATTCGCACCTGTTGATCTTGACGTCTGCGCCAAGCTGATGATAGGAAATCTTTTGCCCAACTACTGACTCGCGAGGTTGGCTGACGCTTTCAGACCGCCTTCTCGTCTGTCTATACATCCGGCCTTCTCCGCGGGTGCGGGCCGCAGGCTTTTCGGCCGTGTGACATAGGACACAACTTATTGCGAGATCTGGCTGCAGCCAAGGGCTACTAAATATAAGCAGAAAGAATGTTGTAACCATCGAGGTTCTCTATGTTCTTGATATCATAGCTAGGAGTGTGAAGAATCGCCAAGTGCTGCGAGGCGGACGTTTTGCCACAACTTATGATCGGTGTCAATGCCTGTGTGAGAAATCGACTGCGACTCATATGGTGTAGTCCTCACCCAGACACAATTTGACTAAGATGGAATCCAAAGTCCGTAGTTCTAAACAGCGCTGGTCCTGCGACATCTAGATGGGGAGTAAGCTCGGAAACCCTCTAGAATTACACTGCTCTCGCCGTTGTGTTCGACAGCCCTTGAGTTTCTTGCTCTGCTGATTATTGGGGCTTCAATGAGTTTTCCTTTGGCGTTTGTGGTGAATGATGTACGAGAATCCGTCCCTTCCTCGCAACGCTGCCCAGATGTCTTCCCAGTCGTACATACCGGTGAGAGAAGTTGGCCGCTATTTCTCAAGGCTTGGAGTGGATTATGAAGACCTTGAATGGGTTGATAGCATTGCGCATGTTATATCATAGACCCCTTGAAATGGAAAACCTCTATGCCTTGGTCGTCAAATCGATACGACCTAACTGCCATCTCCGCGAGCAATACAGAATACACTCAGCCACAGTATCTGCATTCTAACGTCTCTACTAGTCCACCTTAGCAACAATAGTAGTCAGACTCGTACTCTGCCCATAGTACCGCGTCGCGACCACAGGCGTCAGCACGCGCAGCACCTCCCCGCCGTCCCCGCCGTCCCCGCCGCCGCCGCCGTCCAAATCCATCCGCGGATACAAGCACTGCCGCAGGCTGTCCGTGCTGCGCACCATCAGCAGCGCCCCGGGCCGCATCGCCCGCGCCACGCGCACCGCCAGCGCGCGCTTCTCCGCCTCGTCGCCGCCGACCAGCGCGGCGAGGTGCACGACGTCGCAGTCGCGCAGCGCCGCGGCCGCCGCCGCCGACGCCGCGTCCGCGTGCAGGAACTCCATGGCCCCCCTGTCGTCGTCGTCGTCGGCGGCGGCGGTAGTAGTAGTCGTCGTAGGCTGGTCGCCCACGAGCTCGAGCTCGAGCTTGCGCGCGACGCGGCGCGCGTGCTGGATCGCTTCGGCGCTGCGGTCGATGTTGAGCATCGTCGGCGGCGGCGGCGGGAGCTGCTGGCCGTGGCCGCCGCCGGTAGGGGCGGTGGTAGCTAAGAGTCGGCGGCGCATGCAGATGGCTGTGAAGGGCATGGGCCCGGAGCCCACAAATGCGATTTTGCGCGGTCTAGGTTGTTGGAGTTCGCCGAGCGCTGTGTCGAGGGTGTTGGTTTCCCTGCGTTGCGTGTGGGGGTTAGAAACGTGAATATTACCAGGGATGAAGTGCACTAAGGAGTTGAGAATGATGTGGTGAGTGAGCTAGCTGGTAGACTTACATGCGTGCGAGCTGATAGTACTGGTCGAGATATGGAAAGGACTCGAACTTTTGCTGGCACTCATCCTTTGAGCTGCCGCTGATGACCTTGCGCGCGAATTCCAATTCGAGAAGATACTCACCCTCGCCCCAGAGCCTACGTAGCTCGGGGAGTATAGTGCGTATGCGGTTGTCTGAAAGCACCTGTGCAGGGAGGGACAGCGTTACCGCCGGTTGGCCCACTGCCTCTTCTATTGGGTTGGAAATACGACGTACTTTCACCTCTTGCTCCAACGTCGTTTTGGAAGTTGTCACCAAGTCAAACAGCTGGTTGAAAATGGCCCCGTTCACCGGATTGGGATCCAAACTCTCCAGACTCTGTATCTGCTGGAACAGGCTCAGGATACCCAGCACTAGCCGCTCGCTGGGGTCTTCATCGTAGGGCAAGTCCCCGGCCACGCGCTGCACTTGCGACCAGTCGTCGGCAACAGGCTCGTCAATTCGCAGCTCGGGTCGCAGAATAGGTCCAGCGCCATCGAGAACGGCCGCACTTGTCATGTCGTTGTCTTAGAGTTGCTGAACTTCGAAGTTGTCCTGGTATTTCGGAAACACGACAACGAGATATGGCCATGATGATGCGACCGCAACAGTCGCAAATGTGCTTCTACTTAAAGTTCTGTGAAAGATCAAGCTCGGTCCAAGAAATACCGAAGCAATACCATGACAGAATTACGATATACCCGAACGACCATACTATGCTGCATAGAAACTGATAGTACCATGCAGTCCTGCAGTGATGAAACATTGGAAGCCGTCAGGGTCCTCCTCACCTCCGAGGCTCAGAATGTGTCGCGCCCGATCCGTCAAGCCACATGCATGGCAAGATACCAAGAGTCCAACCACTGTTTGTAATTGGTGCTCTCGTGAGAATTCTATTCACAAACACACAAAGGTGTGAACAGAAGTGGATCAACTGTTAAGCAAGCCTGACTTGAGTGTCTGGTGGACAGAATGTCGATAGTCTATGTGTAGTATTTAGCACGTAATTAGCACGGGGATAAAGCCTTCACAGGATTCACTCAAAGACCTACCTTCAAAAGTTGGCCGACGGCGAGGCTGCTAGTTTCTTCTCAATACATCAACTTACATGCTAATTTCATACTGACCCCCACCTTATTCCTTGGCTCTGGCTCCTTTCGAGGTCCCCACGTACTTACTGTTGGCGCCTGCTAGGCAAGGTAGTTCATACTTCTTGGGTGTGAGAACCTTGATGTGATTTTTCAATTTCTTCCACTGTCCACGCTCTGGCATTCTTTGGAGAACCCTGAAAATATTACCATCTATTATTTGTTCTTCAGATAGTCCTTCTGTCTATCAATCTGTTACTCCGTACTGTACATGACAAGCCTATTTCTGTTGAAGTCAAATCCGAGATGATACGAATCTGAACTACGTACGGAGTATCGTTGAATACATCATGTCTCCTTCATGTTGCAGTGTTTAGCGCTACGACCACATGTGCACCTTTGCGACTCTTGAAGCACCACGACTTTCACCTGGGCACGCAGTACACAGTGGGAACGTCACGTGGGTCCCTCAGCTAACCCATTCTCTTCAGTTTCAAGCACATGGCAGTCCCCGGAGGCCCGAACGCTGCCACTATCAGCCAAAATGACGGAAACAAGCCCAAAGACGAGTCAACGGTCGAGCGCATACAAGCAGGCGACGAAGCGGAACGGGTGGCCACAAACACACGCAGCACTCCCACCCAACATGTCGACAGTGCATACCTAGCCAGCAAGGGACTGCACAGGTTCTACCGCAGCGTCTTGTTCCAAATAATTCTATTTAGCTGTCTGTGTTTTGTTGGGCCCTCCATTTTCGATGCAATATCCAATCTTGGTGGAGGCGGTCTCTCAACACCGTATCTCGCCAACCTAGCAACCACTCTCAATTACGTACGTGGATCCTTTCGGGGCCGTGGTCCTAGTTCTCCAGCCTCTCCCCGGGCTTGGAAAATTTCAATCCAGGCGACAGCCAGCAGCCTTTTTCCCCACTAATGCCTACCTACGTAAACACAGATATCAGGCTGCCTGGTGACCCTCTTCGGCGGGCCCCTCATCAACACGATCGGCATCAAGTATTCCAGCCTGCTCGCCTCCCTCACCTTCCCCCTGATCGGCTCCGGCTACTATGTCTCCGCGCGCTTCGGCGTCGACGCCTACCTCCTCGCCGCCTCCGCCCTCAACGGCCTCACCGCCGGCTTCCTCTACGTCAGCGCCACGACCGCGATGCAGACCTACCCGGACCCAAGAGACCGCGGCTGGTACCTCGGCCTGTGGTCCGCCATGATGAACTCGGGCGCCGTCGTCGGCGGCCTCATCAACTTCACGACCAACATGCATGCCGCTGCTGCTGCCGCCGGCGGCGTCGCCGCGTCCACGTACCTCGTCTTCGTGGGGCTGGAGTGCACCGGCGTCGTGTGGGCGCTGCTACTGTCGCCGAGCCGGCGGGTGCGGCGCCGCGATGGGACGAGTCCGGATGCCCACGAAGAAGAAGAAGAAGAAGAAGATGTGGATGTGGGAGATGATGATGAGGGGATCAGGAGGGCGCGGGCAGAATCCACCACCACCTGGACCACCTGCTGGCGTGGCGAGCTGCGGGCGTTGTGGGCACATGCGCAGCTGCGGACGTCGTGGGTGGCGTTTGTGCCGGCGTTCTACTGCTTCTTCTTCGGCGGCACGATGGGCACGTACCTGACCCTGCATTTCTCGGTGCGGGCGCGCGCATTGTCCTCGATGGTCGTGCCGATGTGCACCATTCCGTCGGTCATGGTGTTCGGGAAGTTATTGGATCTTCAGCGCTGGTCGCTGAGAAGGAGAGCTTGGATCGCGTTGTGCGCGTGGATCGTGCCTCAGGCTGTGAGTGTCATGCTTACCCAGCGCCTACACTATTGTCCAACCCGACCCTCATCTCCGCTGATACATTCCTGGCCCCTCCTAGGCTTGCTTCATCTGGATCGGCATCCTCTACCGTAAGCTTCGCGCTGGGCCCACGGGGCTCGATTTCTTGACCCACCCCGCGCGTTGGGCAGAAGCTTACTTGCCCTTTTTGATTCTCTATACGACAGGCTACTGGACACAACTTTCGCTGTACTGGATTCTCGGGACATTCACCACGCAGCAGCAGCAGCAGCAGCAGCAGCAAAGTTCCAGCAACATCAAGACCACGGCGCGCACAAGCGGGCTGTTCCGAGCCTTCACAACCCTGGGTATGGCTGTATCATATGGCCTCAACTCGAGCGCGGGCGAGGACCCTACCATTCCGTTCTATGTTAACTGTGCGTTGTTGGTCGTAGTTGTTCCGTGCATGATTGCGCTGATTCGTTTGGTACCGAAAGAGTAGGAGGATCTCGGTTAGAATGACGCTTCCAACCGGAGGTAGTAAGTTAAATCAAGTCTAGGAGGCCATTTTTGTGCCTCCATCCCGATAGCCTATCAGATAAACCATCAGAACGAGCTTTGTCTACTGCTGTAAGTGTCGTCTTGACACTCCCCCACCTCTATGACGCTTGTCCGGCCTCGCCGGAACACCTCGGTTCCCAATAGTTTCCACATCCAGCGTCGTGCCCTCCTCCCTGTTCTGTTCCGAGAAGCTCAAGAGCCGCATAATGGCTTGCTTGGTGGGCGCATAGCTCTGCGCGGAATCCATATACACGGCGCCGATGAGGGCCTCGACCAGCGTGCCGAACCATCGAGCCGCGATCTTGTGTGCCGGCGAGGGGAACCCCCAGTCGCGCAGCAGGGCGGTCAGCCCCCAGATCTCGGCGCAGTAGGCAAGGGTGTTGTTGGACTCGAGCTCACTGAAGTTGCCGCAGAAGCTCTTCTTGCCGTCGTAGGCAATGTTCTGGGTGTAGTAGACAACTTTAATGTTAGCGTCGCCCACGAGAGCCAGGCGGAGCTGTTCGCGCGAGAGGTCTGAGCCACCCATGTAGCTCCACTTGACGGACAGGGCTTGCTTGAGCCAAGTGTCGTCTTGGAAGGTGTAGCCGACGAGCTCTTGGACGAATTCCTTGTGCGCGGCGAAGGCGGCGGGATCGCGCTCGTAGGTCCTGACTTGCTTCCCGGCCGACGTTGTGAGCGGCGGCTGATCAGAAGCGGGTTCATTCGCCTCTATCCGCAGCTCCCGAATGGTCCGCTGGGAGTACGTTTCGGTTTGATAAATGGACTTGTATGAACTTGCCAAGAACCGGCCAACCGGCTGTGGTGTTGGGGCTTTTCCCGTGAGATAGCCCTCCACCTCGGTCTCGATGGCCCCAAGCTTTGACTGGAGGTGCCTCAAGGTCTCAACCGAGGGCTTGAATATGGTGGGTTTGCTGTGGTGCGAGGGCCTCGCTGCCTGCAACAATCGGACACTGGATGCTTTCAGCATCACTTCCGATGTAGAAGCAGCAATATGGTGGTGTACCGTGTTTTGTTAAAGATGGGCATGATATTGAACCGTGAAAATCCGAAAAGGGAAATGGAAATTTGATGCAGGGGTGCGCAAGCACACAATCTCAGCGCGCAGACGGCCTTTCCGTGAGACACTTGATTGCCAAAAGGCAGTAGTAGTACTCGCAGTTTTCCACAAAGTGCGATCTTTCAAAAATAATACGCTGGATTGGCAGCGATGGGCCAAGGTTTATTTTGTTATTTTGCTAGAATATACTCTGTATATACCTGAGTCTCCTTACGCCATGACCTCATCAACGTCGAGGACCAGACTAGACTGGAGTCGGTAAGGCTGTCTGTGCCCTGAGAGGCAGTGAATGCTTGCAAGCAGTCGTTGTAAATGAGACGGGCGCACGGACCACACCTTATTTTGACGACGTCCTCCAGACACTGGCAAACAGGGCCTTAGGGTGTACTGTACCTAAGTACTCAGAGTACTAGGTACGTACCTACCTACCTACCTAGGTATTTTGACTTTGTCCCCAAAACTTTCTCTCTTTCACATGGAGATTTGCATTGCCGACTACTCTTGCCAGGCTTGGCCAGATGGATCCAAGTCGTGGACGTGTGACTTCTTTCTCTCACCAAGAGTCTCTCACCCTTGATGCCTTCCGTCCGAAAAGATTGGAATACATCTTTCAAACGCCATCGCGTCTAGATCAAACACCGCCCGCGTTGCTTGCATGGCTTTCGCGCCCAAAGATCCAGATCCACACGAACCCTCACGTCGCCATCCTCAACGACGCAGACGACCCAGCCAGAGCAGCAAGGCCGATCAAGATCGAGACCTGTTGACAGACTATTCCTGTGGCTCTGCGCTTGGCTCATCCGAAATGGTGGACGAGCAAAATATTTGGCTCTGTCGAGTGCACAAGCGTAGCAAAAGATTGGGCCAATTGGAGGAAGCCCAGTGCCGTCGTCGGCGATCACAATTGCAACAAGGCCTGGAGCAGCAGCTGTCCAGGCATGCTGACATAGGAGAAGCAATATACGCTGATGCTCACTATCATGAAGCACTTGAAGCCGTCAGAGCCTCGGAAGTTGTGGATGAAAGAGAGCGCAAGAAGGACATGCTAAGATTGAGGCGACGACTGCGATCACTCGCAGCCGTCAACGAGGCGAGGAGAAAGACAAAAACGCGACTCGAGTTGGCTTCAAAGAAGGAGACTAGGGAGAAGATCATACGAGAGATTGGAAGACTTGATCGCAAGCAAAACAAAGTGTCTGCTTTGATTGAGAAGGACCGTCCAGCCTTCACACGCCGAGCCCTTACGCGTCAGGATCTCCCTGAGCGTCAAGCCCCAACACATGCACGTCAAGCCGCCACATTCCAAGCCGCTAAGCAAAAACAGAAGCATAGGACTGTTCAGTTTGAGATGAAAAGCCCGAAAAGCCCGGAAGATGACACATCTTCCGCATCGGAGTCAGACTGGATTCCCATTCCGACGGGTACAAGAAGACCAGCTTTTCATCGACAACCCGTCATTCCGACAGGCCCAATGCACGCCTTGGACGACAGCTGCAGAGCCTTAACCAGCCCCAGCAGGGACTTGTCGTCTGTGAGAAATAACAACGAGGATGATGCAGTTGAAGCCCACATCAGTGGGTCGTCCAGGAATTCAGCGGCGGTGAAGTCGCAACATCCACTGCCTCCAGATGCACCGCCCCGAGCTGAAGCCAACGCTGCCGACCCTGCTTCGCAATAGAAACTTGCAGTCGGCCTTGTACAGCGAGACAAAATTCCAGCGACGAACAGAGCGAAGCCAACAGTGAAACGGGCACTTGCAGCCGGTGGCTCGGCAGCAAACCCAGCCTTGGGCGTACTATCCGCGAGGCTTTCGCCTTGCCCGAGATCCAAGCTGGAATCTATTGCCACAGATGGACTTGACGCATCCAAAGACGAGGACGACGAGCGACCCATGCTGCTTGCGCACACTGCCTCAGCCGAGCAAGATACGTGGAGAACGATCCAGGCTTCCTTCACGGGCAAGTCATATCCGCAGCCGGAGCTGACGCCCGCACAGCCCGCGCCTGCCGCTGGGGTTGTAACGAGCAAGACCACGCAGTTCAATACTAGGATCGCCAACAATTTCGCAATCCGTATTGATATTATCCTCCCCCGAACAGCGCTTCGACCAGAGCCGGAGTCTGACAGAGTCCGGGTCTGCTCGCTTGTCACCGGCAAGGTGGTGGTCGAGGTAGACGGCGAGGAGCCGTTCGCGATTGGGTCTTCGGGACTGTTTCTGTTGGTGCCGGGGGCTGCCGCGCTGGTGGTGAACTCGGCGTGGATTAATGCGGTGTTGCAGGTATTTAACATCAGCCAGAGGGTGTAAGGCTGCAGGCTTTAGCATTGGGAGGTATGGTAGCTCGCTGGTGGCTATCGGGCATGTTGGCATGGTCTCGGATCGGGGTCTGGGCTGACTCCGTCTGGAAACTATACTGCTGCTCAAGTGCGGCGACAAGCAACCTGTGCACTTGGAGGACTACCGGTAGGACCCATCGCCACAGCGCCGTCACACAGGGGACGGCTTTGTGTATCGTGTGGAAGTATGAATCTGATTCACTGACAACACACTCACAGATTGACCTGCGCGTACTCTAACGTACTCCGAGCAAATACTTCATGTATGTCCTGAAAGGCGCGTGAGTGATCCAAAAGATGGGAATAGACATTTGAGATACGGGTCCATAGAAGGCTGTATTCCGTCACTTTGCAATTGTATAAGAGGCCATCTCACAGTAGCACAGTAAAGCACTTGAACATCCCAATGCACGCAATTCGGCTGTGTTCGTGAGAGGGGGCATCAAAGCAACAAAGGCCCATTCGTTGGCTCTCAAGGTTGGCCAATGGTTGAAGAATCTCCAAGGACAATGGCATAGTTAGCGCAGCTTCTAAGTTGCCCGTACGCAGTCAGCATGAGCATTGTTTGATTTCAGAGTTGCTTCTCCCACACAATCCCCATGGCTGAATGGTCGACAACGCAGACTGAATCACGAACCGACCATCTCAGTGTGAACTTTGAGAGCAGAACAGCACCATCGTTTTGTGGCATGACAGGTCATCTGAGTCTGAATTCGGTGGCAAAACAACACCATTGTCTAGTAGCATGGCGACTGTCTTTGGTTCTCGTGTTCTTGTATATGGAGGTGTCCAGAGAACTAGATTTACAGCTCAGACTCAGCTCAAGCAGTACCAACTCGTCTGTGACCACCAGTTCAACCTATCTAGCCAAACCACTGCGAAACGGGTGGACCTGTTCCGTCCATTGCGACCATCTCTAAGATTCAGAAACATGGCCAACACCACTCCTACCAGCCCCGAAGAGAGGCCCATCTGGATCCCCGAATTCATCCAAGACCAGTCAACCAAGTACACCTTCCATGCCACCATCGACCGCGAACACCACGTTTACCTCTACCTCTCCGCTGCCGGTCAGCGCATAGTAGCCAAAATCGCAGACGTCCACGAAATCGGGGTCCACGAGCGCATCGCCGGCAATGGCGCCCCCCAACACCCAAACATCAGCATCCTCGACAAGGCCTGGGCATCAGCTAGAGCAGCAGGCGGCACCACCACCACCACCGGCTCGCACGCGAACATCGTGTCGTTCCTCGGTGTGGCCACTCAACGCGAAGGTAGCATCATTCCCGCCGAAGAGTCCCTTCGCGATCATCAGCAGTCAAAGCCCTTCCTGCTTATGCAGCACGCCAACGGTGGGTCGGGCCGGGAGCTGGGTCTGTTTGCGTACGCCCGCGGTTTGAAGCTTCCTTCGCGGTTCTGCTTCCACTTCTGGGGATGTGTTTTGGATGCGCTGATTTACATGCAGGCCACCCACGGAGTTCAGCACGACGATCTGCATCTGGGGAATATTACCTTTGATATCCAGGATGGAATCGTCAAGGTGTATTTGATTGACTTTGGAAAGGTGAGTGTTTTGAATGGAGATTGGGAGGAAACACGTGTGTCGTCGCTAACACGGACGGTGTCCATGATCCAATCTGGTGCCTCCTCGACGTTCGAGGCAGATTTCAGCGCTTTTATCTCTAAGATTCCTGTCAAGGAGAATTTCACCCTCGATCAGCTCCGCGAAATCAGGAAATATTGCTTGGAACAAGCTAGAGGAGACACTCTCCGTCTTGGGGAGTTGCCTGCATGGCTTTCCGAGTATTTCGCCACCAAGACTCAGTAAGTGCCCAGGTGATGTTATGTACTTTGTACTTCGGAGGGACAGCAGTAACAGGATATTTTAATAATATAGTCTAACTTGTAGAAACAAATCAAACTCATTCCACCATGAATTCCTTACCCTACTCTGTAGTCCAAAGTTCTTCAAACTTTGATTGCAGGCCCCGGGGCGTTCTCATTCTTAATGGTGAAGTCCCCAATGCTCAGCTCTGCGCTATGATGCCTGACGGCCCAGGCGGGTCCACGAGCTGAAAGACGTTCCAGAACTTCCAGTGGGCCAAAGCCTGCTTATACAACCAGTTTGTGATGGCTTTCTCGTCCAGATCCCCGGTTGTCCATCCTGAACTCCAACCTGTTTGAGTCTGGTCTGTCGATGTTGGAACGATTATTATGTTAGCCTTTAATAGGCATATCTCTGGTCGTATACGTTGCCTTAAAATTACGGCAAGGCCGTTCTATAATTTGTAAACTTCGCCACGGACTATTCCTTTGTGCACTGGGCGCCCGAAAAATGAGCTTTTATATAACTTCTAGGAACTCCCTGTCAATCCGTACACGTTACCCAGTCTACTTCTGCACTTCATCATCCAATGTCGTGCTCAAGTAGAGCTGTTCACGAGTTTCAAAGCCTCGATCAGCGTCCCCGAAACCTCCGCCTCGGAATCCTCATAGTAACAGTCATAGATTCAATCCGTATCCGTGATATCCACAGCGCTGGGTTGGTGTTCGGATGCACTGGACCAAGGAAAGTCAGCAATTGCAGTACCCAGAGAGCAGTATATTGTCCTCCCCTGCACCCAGCCATCCTAGGCAAAAAGGTTGCCGGCCAAAGATTGAAGATGGTCTCCGCCAGTGGCTTTGCCTGGCATGAAAAAGGCTCAAGAAATGGTCACTCACCGAACAGTCGTGGCGGCAATGCACATCGTCACTGTTATCAGTACGTTTCATGAAACTGCATGCACTCTGCCACGGACTTGTCGCCAGGGTCGCAGCGGATGAACCAGTCTCGCGAGGCGGCCTTACGAGGCTCTAGATCGAATGAAGTTGCAATGAGATCCTCCGACGACCCAGTATTATTTTTCGCGTCTGTGTTAGCCTTTTGTGCTAGTAGAAAGACGAGGGTTGACCAATCTGCGGGATGTGGAAGGACGTACTGCGACATATTCACCTCCGATACACCAAGAAAACTCAGGTGCGGTCGAATAGATGTTAGTCTGGGTGTCTGTTAAAGGGTGCAGTCAATATCAACCATCGACTGAATACAGGAAAAGGGTGCTAAACATGCTGCAAAATCCGCAGTTGGGAAGGGTACCGCAAACAGACAAATTGCCATGGACGTCTGCGCTGTTGCCGTAGCTGATGATGGAGTTTCCCACTGCAAAGGTCAAGTCCACATCGCCAATCAGGGAGGTATCTTCCACGTCGGTGAGGTCAGCAGTGACTCCGGCACCACCCATCAACCAGAGATAGCAGTCGTTGTACTTCATGACGTGCATAAAGCTGGTGACGTAGAGCTGAGACGCCAGGACGATGTAGCTGTGGTTGTCGGGGTTGAGGTAGACCTCCAGGAGCTGAATGCATTTTGTGACGGTGGCATTCAAGGTCAGATCTCCGGTCTGCGTAGTGCTGGACAGGTCGGCGTATGAGGCGTTGCCGCAGGACTGATAGGCATAGCCGGTGTCATCGGGGTCGGGGTCGTTCGCGGAGACAGGGACGGTGAAAATGCACTGTGTTATCAGTGAAGAAGGTTAGATGAGGACTCAAACATGCCCCGAGTTCCTCTAGCTTGATTGGAAAACATACGGAAGTGTTCAGGGGCGGATAGCCGGAGCCGAAGCAGGTATCATCAACGAAGTCGCAACTCTTCTCGATGTTGGCCGCAGCCAGACTACCAAACACGGCCAGCAGGCCGAGCTGAAGCATAAGGATCTACATATTTGTCGGTTGTGTTGATGCGTCGATGTGTGCTGGGTGCGATCGCGAAAATCGGAAACGATTGGTGCCAGAACTGTAGTCGCTTATCACGAGCAAACAGCGGATGCGAACAGAAGGAGGGAAAGTCGGAGCTTTGTAGGGCTATTCGTTACTTGGTTTTATAGTTGATGTAGCCGCCCGACATTTCCATGAATGCTCCAGGGAGTGAATTCTGCTTGCGAAGTAAGTCTGTATCCACGTTGACGTGAAGCCACATAAAGAGAGCTGGGTCAAGACCGGGACGTGAAACCTTGTCGGTCCATTTTGAGTGACCTGATCTGTGGGAAGTATCTTATATAGCTGGATCCTGTTGTGGGTTTATCGATTTGGGTTGGAGCCTCTATGAGCCACGAGTCCGTGAGCCCTAAAGGTTGGCAGTCCTCATTAGGGTATAAGCAGCTCGCTTCTGGACTATGAGGCCGACCTGGTCACTGAAAGTATAGAAAGCGACGAGTGCCATCTACTCGTTTGCTTGTGCTGCCGCTGGAACATGCAGGTCACCCGAGTTCAAACGTGACATATACCTAAGTACACAGTATTGCTTTTCAAGTTTTGTTCTACCAGGCAGCCGTTGAGCAATGAGCATCAGTATGCCGCATAATCCACCCACATTCCCGCTTCCCACCTCCGGCCTCACCTAGTTATATAAGTAGTCTCCCAGGTAGTGAGATAGCTTGTGGCTCGAAAGGAGTGTGAGAATGGACAAGAAGATTTTCGAGCGACTCCTGCAGGGTGGTCTCAAAGCGAAAGCTCTTCGGACGCACCTGCAGCAGAATTCAGGATAAGATGCGGCAGACGTATAACACAATCGATAAATGTACCCTCATGACGGGTCCTTCTCCCCAATCGTCTCCTCACTCCTCTCAGCGCCCCCAAAATCAGCCTCGTCATTGTATCTCTTGACCCCGATAGTCTTGACTACCAACCACGCAGGGACCAGTGCCACAGCCCACAGCCCAAAGTTGAAATACGTTGATCCCACTGATGCGAAGACCGGTATCGCGTTCAGTCCGTAACTCAGCGCCTGCCAGGCCGACTCCGTACCGCGCAGCAGGGCGGCCAAGCGAATCGTCTCCTGCGGGCTCGTGGAGATCTGGCCGACCAGGAAGAACGCGAAGTTATAGTTGAGCTGGAAGCCCGCCACGAGGAAGATGTACGGCGCGAACGCACGCCCAAAGCCCGCGTCCGCCCAGTCGTACAGCGGGCCTGGGCCGGTCCCGCGAGAGTACCGCGTGACGTTGACCGTGAGCCAGAGCCACCACGCGCCCTGCGTGGCCATGATGACGGCGAAGGCGCCGCGCGCGCGCGTGCGCAGCGCGACGCGGTGCGTGTCCAGCCAGGCGCCGAGGAGATTGGTGACTGCGATCGCGACGACGCCGGACAGGAACGACCCGAGGGCCCGGGCGCGGACGCTGAACCACAGGGCGATGTATGTGTAGTACACGGCCTCGCTGTACACGCCCTGCCCAATCCAGAGGACCAGCAGGAGGAACTCCTTGTTCAGAAACGTCCTGGTGGTAGCGCGGATCTCCTGCCACGGGCTGTCGTAGATCTGCAGCTTCACCGGCTGCCGATCCGCACGCTGCACCCTCTCGGGCTTGTTCAGGAGCAGCGCCACGAACGGCCCGAGGCACTGCAGCGCAATAAAGATGAGGTAGACGGAGTAGCCGACCTTGCCAGCGGTGGTCTGCTCGTGGTTCAGGCCCAGGTTGATCGCGCCGCCGAGGATGCGGCCGACGCACGTCCAGGTGATCCAGTACGCAATCATCTTGCCCCGGTGCCGCGGCTCCGGGTACGCGATGGCAATCGCGGCCTCGCTCGCCCAGAAGATGCCCGCGGAGAGGCCGCACAGCGCGGCGCCCAGAAGCACGAGCCATTCTGTGCCGAAGCGGTTGTTGGTGTACAGGCCTGCGCTGTAGGGCGCGTAGCCGATGGTCCCCGCGACCAGCGCGCCTTTGATGCCGACGTACTTGACGAGCGAGGAGGTGAGCCAGCAGGAGACGATCATGAGGCAGAAGGTGAGTGCGTTGGCGGTGTTGACCAGGTACGGTTCTTGCGCGCCGCCGGCGCCGAGCGAGTTCATTGCGCCCCAGAGGCCGGGAGCTGCGAGACTGCAGAAACCGAGGATGGTGGCATTGTAGAAGGGTGTGCGATACCATTTGACTATTATGCTGTCAGTCATAGTTATGGGAGATGTGTTGGTGCGTGCAGACATACTGGGTCCATCAGATACACTGCGTTTAGTCGACAACGCGTTGTCACGTACGACAGCCTGTTGACGGTCGGCCATGTTTGAAGAATTGATGTGCAAAGGAGAAAGGACATTCAGGTTATCGAAGTCTCCTGTATTAGACGTTGCACACGCTGGTCTCGTCGTGTCCTCGTAGAACCCGCGTGCAGATCCCTAGCAGATGGCACGCGACGGTCGCAATCCAACATCTCGGCGGCGAAGAAGTATTTATCTTGTGTAGATCCTTGCGCAACTGATGCTTGGTATTGCCAGCATGTTGATAGATGCGCGAATGACGTGCTCCGGGTGAGGATTGGTGTGCGTTCACCGAGAAGATAACAGCGTCTTGGCCGTCCCTCGGTACGGGAGCTCACCTGAGTGAACTTTGAAGATGGTAACTTCAAGACAGGCTTGCGCATTCACGATCTAGCTACCTAAGTAGTAACTTCCAAGATCGCCGTCTGTTTGATATTCGACATTTGCGATAGTACTCAAACCAATGCCAGCCTACAATGGTCAGGGATTCCAAATGTTATCGCGGCGCTGATAGTGCAAACATGAGGCTATCACCATAAGTTCTAAAGTCACCCGCTTTAGTCATCACCCGTCCTTAGCGCCGTGCTAACGTTTGGAATCCCTGACCATTGTATAATTACTAAGTACATCATTACTGTAGTTTGGAAGCGGTTTCAGAGACACACAACACGAGCAGGACTTCGATGTAAATACTCTGTAGTTTACTGAACAAGCTGAGTCTTCGAACATCCGGTCAATAGTCATACAACACAACAGTAACACATTGTGAACTGATCGGTGCACCTAAGAGTCTAGTTTGCATCACGTCTACGATCATGTACGCGGATGTGTGAAGGCCCAAGTACCAAATTACCAATCCGCATATGATTGCTATAATATGGCCTGGGATACAAGTTGTTTGGAGTGCTATGCTACATTGGCCGCAGGTGCATGCTGCACGCAACTCCACTGGAGCAGTCGATGCATGAGCCCAGACGTACGTACACTGACGCAGATTCACATGAAATTATTCTATGCTTTTTCGAGCAGTACGAAGACGGCGATTACTTCCAATGAGACAATCATGACTAACCATAAAGTGAATTCAAGATGACGCATTCGCAAGGCTAGAGTATCATGTTGTCCTGTCCCGTGACTAGACCGGCTGAGGACCTCAGCGGATGAGCTTACATTGAAATGTAAAGAGCCACCATCCCGTTGAAATCTACAAGAGATCATCAAACTCTGAAAGCTTAGAGAGAAAATCTAGTATCTGTCATTCAAAACGTGAGCTGTTCGGATTTCCCCCTCTACTTTGCACCATCCTACCCAGTGGGTCCCTCCTACAGACACACGCAGACTGACGATGCCGTAGAGGCCATCAGAACTAGCCAACTAGCTACTGTTTAGTTATTTCGGCACCTGGCACTCAAAAGCGGCACAAAAGAGTGACGTGTCGTCTGTAACAGACGTCCATTAAAAACCTGCCAGGTGGCCTCCTCGGATTCCATACTTACCTAGGACTCAACTTGGATAACACACATTTTTCACCCTCATTTTCTACACTCAACCCGCCACGTAACAGCAGAGGCCAACAGCTATCAACCATGGGAGCAGAACAATCGAAACCAGCTCTACCAGCAATTGGTTTCCCACCGATCTCCATGAGCTGCACTATCTTTGCCTACCTTTGAGAGAGGACCCCAACCTTCGAAAACGGCTGGTGAGGCCAGGATACGAAACAATGACGAATATCTCGACAAAGGACTGGATTCGCACCTTGCGAATAATCCAGAAGGCGGTCCATGGAAGCCCAACGTTGCGTCTGGACTGGTTCAAGAAACAGCCTCTCGGTTCCTACCTACCCATACCTCACTGTCTCAAGCTCACTCCTCGGCATTACCTCTTTGCCTCGGTGGCTGCTATCATCCTCGACCAAAGGTGTAGCCCTGCTGGCACTGTTGAGTTCAAAACCGAAAGGGTCTCTTCGCTTGGAGATCCTGGTCAGGCAATGACTGCGCCACATTATTATGCCGAAGAAGCCTTTACACCAGTCATTGAGCATATGCTTCTAGTCGATTATGGGTTTGGTTCTCGGCCAATGAAGCGTCTTTATTTCTGCAGTGAGGACGACTGGGCCAAACTCGTACTGCCAGAGTCCTTTGCATTCTGCCGAGATATCAGTGGACTCACAAGCGAATATTGCGCGGGTGCATTTCCATCCCAGCAAGCTTGCAGAGATCACCTGGCCACCGCCGTAGTGCCCAGATGGTCAGCGCAATGCTACTCTGACGCTGCCCTTATGTGCTACTGGTTCTATACACGACGCCGAGAGATTAGTCTCTCAGAACATATCAGAGGCCTGACCGGATATACTGGTGTTCTTCAAGAGATGATCCGGGAATTGCCAGAGACGGGTCCTGAGCGCCTGAAGCGCAAACTATATATCGACATAAACATTGCGATTCCTCTCTATGTAAGAAACTACAAGGGCTGCTGTCGTGAGCAACTCCTCCAGGCCGCTCAACAGGTCGCTTCCCAACACGGCATTTCAATTGAGTACCCGGACCATCTACGCGATTGGAGCAACCACACGGGGTGTTCGAATTGTTTAGTGGATGGGAATACGCAGCCGCCTTCCTGGAGGACCGTGGACGACATAGCTCCACCGTCGTACAGGGAAGCCATGGGACTACCTAGGTATTGATGACGCGGCTTGCCTAGCTGCGATGGTGCATGATGCGGTGCACTCATCTCACCGAGACCATTGGATTGGTTCGGTCTGTCGAAAGAGCGGGACAGAACTGCAAGCATCAGCTGAGAGGTCGGGGACTTCAGGAACATAAGCTGATGTGGGATCGGTGATGGAGGCATGCGTTCATATCAAAACGCAACATGTGTTCAATATGCTCGTGCCGATGAGTTCGATGATCTAGTTTGACTAAGCTTAAAGTTCTTGAATGAACATCAGCAAGCAGCTCCAGATCGGTGGCTCTCTAGGCCGCAGTAAACAATTTAAAACAGATCAGCAGAGACAATGGCCCAGTCCACTTCTACAAAAGGATTTTACCAGGCAGATTATGCCAAACAGGTGGATGCCCAGGTGGATACAGACAGTATGAGAACACCCCATGGGGCGTGAGTGGTCCCTCACAACAATTCGTCAACGAACCCTCCCGCGTGGAGCTCCATTCCTGAATTTGGATTGCTTATACCAGACTGCCCTCAGAGCTTCATGAACAAACAGACGACTGACCCTGAACTAGATACTCGAACATCAACTACAAGACTCGGCACTGGGTGACTGCACCGGCCTTACGGTGCTGGACCTAGGCGGGGGCAACGGGCTTCGAGCCCGGCAAGCTGTCGCCCATGGCGCCGTTGCAGTGGATATTGTGGACGGTCAGTCTAATTCTCGTTCCCAGGTGGGCCAAGTCTACCTGGAGTCGGCGCCAGTTGATTACAGGAGCCGAGCAAGCACCCGGAGCTGATATCTCGGGAGGCGCGACGATGACGGAAGTCAGGCTTCAGCACGACAGCTAGCTAAAACAATATCCCCAGTGTCTCCGGAGATGCTGCAACTCGGCAAAGACATCGATAAGCGTCTCGAAAAGGGCACAGAAGCAGGTACTTTACAGTGGTTCGAAGCCGACGTCTCTCGCCCCGAGGCCCTGGCGCGCCTCCCGCTGTGGTTCAAAGCGCAAGGCTACGCCATGGTGATGGCCAACTGGCTCTTCGACCACGCGGGCAGCATGGCCGTGCTCGACGGCATGATGCAGTCGTGCGTGGCGCACCTCAAGCCCGGCGGCCGCTTCCTCAGCACCCGGATCTACGACGGCACCCGGATCTACGACGGCAGCGCGGCGCGCGCGCCGGCGTTCCGAGAGGGCAAGTACGGCGTCACGTTCGCGAACCACGTGGACATCCCGGGGGAAGGGGGAGGGGGAGGGGGTTGCGTTTACGTACAGGGTGCACGCCGACCCGCCGTCGGAGTTTGAGGCGGGCTCGATGGCGGCCACGTATGACCCGGAGAAGGCGGAGGGCTTCCATGCGCAGTATGGGCTTGTGGACACGCAGGTGGAGCCGCTGGAGAACGCGAGCTGGATCAGGAGTGACCCGGAGTACTGGAAGCTGTTTAGCGAGCTCCCGGGCTGTGCGGTTGTGAAGGCGAAGAAGGTGTTGAAGTAGATCATAGCGTCAGCCGGGAAGAGGGACGAGTGAAGCTGTTAGAGTGCTATTCTTTGTTCTGACCGCACATCAGAAACTCAATGAAAATGAGGGGGATTCACAACTGTATTCAATGGCGTAGGGCCTCGCCAGCTCGGCGCCAGTCTGCACATGTGAGGGCATTTTGGGTCGAGTATCTGACCGCCAGGCGACTCAGCAGCCGCGGTTCACCTCCACGATGCGCTACTGTATATGCCGACGAGTGCCCATAGGCTAATCGAATGTGCCACGGAATAGCTGTGAACGTAAGCTCAAACAGGTACATACTCGGGATGGCCTGAATCGATCACGCTAGGGAAACTTCAGGAAAAGGAAGAGGAGTAGCCAAGAGAGTTATGCGAGGAGATATGGCTATATACATGTGGAGGGTGTAGGGTCCATGATAGTGTGAACCCGTAACAGTATAAACAACCTGGAAAAGAACCAAAGCACGGCCCTTGATCACAAACCGAGGTGTTCAGGCTGATGACACGTCTGCATCATCCTTCAGATCAATATCGATCTCCTCCTTCCTCCTGCGGATGCTCACTTTCGCCGCGGGACTGGCTATGACGCTCGCCTCGAACCTCATGAAATCCTTGTCCGAGGGCCCGGTCGCCTTCCAGTCGTACTTGAGCAGGAGATGGGCCAGCGCGATCTTGATCTCGTTGGAGGCGAAGAACCGTCCCGGACACGCGTGCTCGCCGTACCCGAAGGCCATCTGCGTGGAGGTGAGCGAGACGTGTTGCCAGCTGTTGGTTTGGCCGTCCTGGTAACAAGTTAGCTTGACTTCAGCAAGATGTAATTAAAACATTCGAATGGGATGGTGGGGCGACCTACCTTCTGACGCTCGCGAATGGATCGATACGCGTCGAACTCGCGTGGCTTGTCAAAGATCTCCTCGTCGAAGAAACGGTTGGTGAAGATGATCCTGCAGCCTTTGGGGATGATCGTGCCATCTGCCAAGGTTACTTTCTTCAGTACCAACCGGTGCATCGAGACTACACAAGAACAGTCAGCTCATAACCCGTAGTATAGTAAGGAGGTATCACCCACTCAAACTCGGTGCGTGCATCCGCTGAGACTCTCGCAGGAAGCTATCCATGAGACGCATTTTGTACAGAGCCGTCTTCGACCACGGCTCCTCGGAAAGAACGTCAATGAGCTCCTTGCGGAGAGCGTCGATCAGCTCAGGGTGGGCGCACAAGTCCAGGAGGGCACCCATCAATGCCTCCGTTGTCGTGTGAATGGCGGCGAGTGTAAGTCCGAGCTGGCAATCCACGTAGTTCACCCTGTTCCTCTTCTCTTGGGCAAGGTCAAAGAGCCATCCGATGGTGTCGGCCTTCTTCGGCGGCTTCTGCCCCGCCTCCAGCGCTTTTCGCGCGCGCTCCTTGCGCTGCTCGATCTCAGGGGTGATGATGCTCTGGCTGTCTTTGTAGTCTTTCCGCAGCGCCGCGCACGGCGGCAGGAACCAGTTGGCGATGGGGCGGAGGAGGACGGGCACGATCTTGAGCGCACGCGAGGCGACGAACGCGTGGATCGTGTAGTCTTTCGCAATCTGCAGCCAGCGCTCGTTGCGGCAGAGGGGCAGGCCCAGGAACACGCGCGAGGACAAGCGCGCGATCACCCGGGCGAGCTCGTCCTTCAGGGCGACGTCGTGCCACTCCTTGCTGTCGCCGAACACGTCGTGCACCGCGGCCGTGGTCTCGTCCACCAGATCGGTCGTGATCAAGCCCAGCGACTGGGTCAGTCGCGTGCGGACGACCTGGGCGATGAGCCCGCCGACTTCTTCCTGATTCCGGAACGGCTCGAAGCCTGGGTAGTTGCTGAAGAACTCCTTCTTGACTGCTTGGTTCATGGACAGGTCCGGGTGCGACTTGAGCTCCTCGGCGTAGTGGTTCGGGAGGACGATCTTGGGCCCTGTCGCTGCCGCGACCTGGAATGGTTTGCCGTTGTGGAGCTCCAGGCCCTTCGCGATCGTCTTTTCGCTTTCTTTCAGCCAGCTTTGCTTGGGGTCGAGGCCGAGCTCCGGCAGCGAGACGACGGGGAATTGTCTGTACGCATGGTCCGTGACGAGCGTGGATATCACCCAGTATGCCAGGCCGAGGAGGAGCGCGAGGAGAACAGCCTGTATAGAGACCGGTATGTTCTCAGGTAAATAGGGGATTTGATACGAGATCGCCATGTTGATGAGTCAGAGTTCCTTTCGGTGCAGATGCCTTCGACTAGCAGGGAAGGGTGAGAGAACAGAAAAAGAGAGAAGTCATGTAAGTAGGTTTGAACAGAGATCGAGTATGGCAAGTGGGGATGAGTGACACTTGAAATAGTTACACATGTGATGTACGGAGTAGTATTGAATGATACAACAAACCGGGACCGGAATCTGTTGAAAATTCCGTCCGTCCATATCTAGATTCAACCTTGGAAATTAGTAAACTCAACTCCGTACAGTGCTCTGGCCTATGGAACCACTAGATATCCGAGACAAACAACGACGGTAATGCCAGAGACGGGACCGCATTACGTCTGCCAACACACTAGATTTCTGTTTTGTAGGACTCCGGGGTTCGGCAGCCAATTGTGGTGTACTTCCGACATATAGACAGCTCTGGACATAGTATCGCTCTGGCTGGGGCCTGGGCATACGTGCGTCCCGTCGGTGCGCTTGTTTTAGGGTGTCCAAGTGCCGCGCCAAGCACACCTAGGTAGCGTCAACGTTCCAAGGTCCGGCCTAGTTCGAGGTCTGGCCTGCCCGCCTGTAAGACATTCTTATAGGGCGAATACGAGGGAGAGGCAGGGAAGGTTGTGGCCCACACGACTGGTACATGTTGCGTTTCCCTTTGAGTAAGTAAATAATATCTTGTGATGAACCGTGCGCCCGAAGGCAGGCGGACAGACCTCCTCGTCAATTGTCCCGCCGAAGCAGTTGGCGCATCACTGACTTGCTACTCAGAAGCGGGAAATCAGTTGGGCACGAAAGGCTGCAGAAAGCTTGTATTGCAGGATCTTCGTTGATTATCAAAAACGGCAGGGGGTAATGCAAGGCATAAACTATGCATAGCCATAATCCCAAGGCGAAGTCAAGCTTTTGCTACGAGAGCACGCCAGAGAATCGGCACGACCTGCACTCGACCTTGGGCGCAGCGAAAGCGAAGTCTGCGAGATCCAGCACACGCAGTCACAAGGGAACAGGCAGTACGAGGAATTGGGAAAGCGATGCAGGCGGAAGAGATAACTGGATGCGCTTTGGGACATACACGACTTGTAGGTGGCCGAGAACTCAGGTGGGGAGGGAGGCAGCTGAGGGAGATGTGCATATTGGTGCAGCCTTTTGTGACGAATTATTCGGCACAGGTAAGCTAGAAGCAGCGCAGCTGCCGTAACAAGGAGTTTTGCCATTATTTTGTCCGATCGTTAGTGATACTTGTGGCGGTCTATCGGGGCTGCGAGCTGGACGCGTATTAGTCCAACACAAACAGCACAATGGCTTATTGCTCTACAAGGGAGAACTCAGCGGGGAGAACCCGACACGGACGAGTAGGCAAACATCGCGTCGAAAGAGACACAGGCATAAGAGGGGAGAAGTTGCCCATGGGCACGAAGTATGATGGATCGCTGCTGTGAACATTTCCTTCGGTGGTGCGTGCTTGGACAACCAACGTCGCTGCCCCAGAACAGCGGCGCCAGGCTGGTGGGTGCAGTACCTCATCGGAATTCTGTCTTCAGAAACCCTACGCTAACAACAGCTGCTTCTCCTTCTTCAGCTGCTCAATCACGCTCACATCCACTTTCAATACCTGTGCAGCGATGCCAGGCGGTGTCAGAGCCAGCCACTGCGTCAGGGAAATGTCCGCCACCCGATCCGACTTGTATATCTCGATCCACACCAGGTCCTCCGTGGCGGACGTATTCTCGATATAGTGTCTACGAGAAAAGTCAGACCGGTCCGCCACATGGAACGAGGGCCAAGGCCCAAGCTTCAGGAAGCACGCAAAAGGCGGTACATATAATAGTGAAGAGAGGGCTCCCAGAAACTCACCCCGAGTTATCCGGAAACGCAGCCGTGTCGCCCGGCACAAAGTCGAACGTCCGCGCATTCGCATTCCCGATAAACACCGTGGCCCGCCCCGTCCCGGCGTGGAAGTACAACCACTCCTCCGCGTTCGGGTGCCAGTGCAGCTCGCGCAGCCCGCCCGGCCGCAGCCGCACGAACGTCGCCGCGATGGTCGTGCTGACGGGGAAGTTGGTCGAGTCGATCTTGAAGAGCTCGCCGCCGCCGCCGCCGACGGCCTCCGCCGGCTGCTGCAGCGTGCGGTACACCCACGACGCCGGCGTGTTGTCGGCCAGCTGCTGCGTCCCGCCGCCGCTGCTGCTCCCCGCGACGACGGCGGGTGCGGCGGCGGCGGTGCCGTTGAGGATGAAGGGGTTGGGCGAGGGCGTCGAGTCGAAGACGGACGCGTCGACGCCGAAGTTCTTGGCGAGGATGGCTTTGGGCGTGTGCGTGATCCAGTCGTCCACGTTGAAGGTCGTGCCGACGCGGTCGAAGTCCGGGTCATCGAATCTGGGGCGATTTGTATCAGCCGCGCGACACGGCTAGAGGGTGATACCGGAGCCGAGTAGGTGGAAAGTGGACCGACTTACACCAGAAGGAACTCATTGTCGTCTTCTATCCCTTGCACAGCGTGCGCCACGCCCTTCGGGAAATACCATATGTCGCCAAAGCCGAGCGTCTCGGCTTGCCAGTTCCCGTTCTCATCCACTGCCGATATTTGCACAGAGCCATTGCTGTGTGCAGCGAACAGGGCGGTCAGCACAAGCAAGCAAGTATCTATCTCCCCCCCTTTTTTTTTTTTTTTTTTTTTTTGCAGAAAGAAAGGACATACTACACAAATCCCCACTCCGCCGTCCGGTGCCAGTGAAGCTCCCGAATGGCGCCCCTGCGCAAGTGCTGCTGCGCGGAAGCAACATCATGGCTCTGCGGCAGATCCTGGATCACCTGCTCGCGCGACCAGCCGCCATTCGCAATCCGCGTCCTGGACAGTGAGAACGACCACTTCAGATTCGGCACCACGCCGTTGTCGGTCGGCTGTTGCCCGAGGTTGGACGGGTTCTGCACGTCGAGGGGGGGATTGGTACCGCCTGTGGATGGGAGTGAGCGAGTGTGTGAATGAGTGTGAGTGTGTGTGAGTGACGCGGCAACAGCAAGGCGGCAGCTCCAGGGGAGGTAGAGGCCACACTTACCGAGGATAGGAGCGCCTTTTCCCTTGCCGTCGATGGGTTCACCTAGTGCAAACTGCGGATCGTCACGTTTCGTGAGCGGGCTACCTCCGTTGTTCGATGCGATCTCAGCGTAGTCGTAATTCGTCGGAACCGCGTGGCCTGTCCCACTAAGCTCGCTCAGAAAGAGGCTCGCGAGGAGCCAAATCGTCCGTGGAGACACCATGGCCGGGGTTATGAGGCAGTATCTAGGCAGGTGCAGGCAAAGAAGGGTCCAAGGTCATGACCACAGCTCAGCTACTGGAGGACCACGGTGTGGGATGATGTGTCTTCTCACCTATTTATGCACACAGAATCCTCACTCGTATCCCTCCCAGCATGCTGCGTTCCATAGGAAACTATCGACATCTTACTTTCAGATCACGTCACAGAATCCGGCGCCCAATCATGGTCTTGGCCCTCGTAGATCGGTGATATTGCTCCCACGCTCGAGCGGGCACGCGCCTATCCATCATCTATTAGGGCTTGCTAGCACTACTTATACGGGGTGCCGAGTATACTCAATGCACTGCAGCAGTTCCATTGCAGCATTTACACTTCAATTTCCTACTGTACCGTCACATATTGGAGAATAGGCTCGGACTAAGTTATTCCGTGCTGCGCCGGTCCTGGAAACACAAACTTAGTCTTGGTGGCGTGCTTGCGCAGGCGTGGATGATCAGTGAAAATCTGTGGGGGGTTCCTATTGCTTTCTTGGCGTGTGAACGGGATGGCTTCATCACCAGCATCACTTGCGGAATGGCGTTCAATTTCAGGCTGAAAATCTTCGAAAGACAATGTGGGAAACACAGAAGTGGCTGGAGTCATCTATCTCCCATCTGGACTTCTACCTAGACGAGCCCTCACCAAGCAGCCCAATAGTGTGCGTACCGGCCACGGAACCACCACGTGCACGGATGATGTGAGATAATGGAGTTGGTGGTGATGACCTTCCAGATCGAAGACCGCGGCCGAAGTCGAAAATGAAAATCAAGTCGAATTCTGAAGTTGTGGAGGTTTATCTGTGTTCCGAGCCGTCCGACAGAACTGGTGCCACTCAGAACTTTTTGTTCCAAGCGTACTCCGGACAATATACGATTTCATATTTCATAGATGACGGCGAACGTTATGATCGATGGATTCTTTTAATGCGTTCGTTGCATGACTTTTGCGAAATTGCGAGCGGCGGACAGCGAGGCTTCCGGCCGGATATGAGGTTCCCTCCCACCACACGGGCACACACAGCTTGAGACTATGAGACTAGTAATCAAATACCCAGTGAAGCTGTATCCAATGTAAGGTGAGTGCTCCTACATTTCTCAAGTTGAAGGATGTGAACTATGACGCTCGATACCTCCTACATTCACTAATGTCGTCGGCGCCACAGACACTGGCCACGAGCACCTCAGGAACTCTTCTCTGATGATGCACCCGCAGAGTCCCCTTTCAGCTGCAAGAGGTGAGTCAGTGACTGTCCAAACTGCTTTCTGACCTCAGTCGTGTCAACGCCCTCCAGCATCAGCTGCACACTCTCGTCCAGCTTGTCGATCTTCTCCTCGTCCCCAGCCAGCCTGACGCTTTTGGAATCGATATCGTCGAACCAAGCTTGAGCCGCAGTCCCAATATGGGTTTGTATATGCTTGAACCCATCCTTGCCTCCCCCGCCACCAAGCACATTGCCCATATATGGACCGATAAATGGCCAGCGAAGGCCAGGTCCTTCCGTGACACAGGTGTCTGGGGGAAGACATCAGCAGGGCATGGCAACTTGGAAATCACAGCGCGACGACATCTTCGAGACAGACAAACAACTCACCGACTTCCTCCGCCGTCACCACCCCCTCCAGCACGAGCGTGTACGCCTCCCGCAGCAAGACCGCCTGCAGCCGATTCGCCACAAACCCCGGCACCTCCTTCTTGACGACCACCGGCTTCCGCCCCACCGAGCGGTAAAACTCCACCACCCGCGCGCACACCCGCGCATCCGTGCCCGGGTGCGGCACCACCTCCACGAGCGGGATCAGATGCGGCGGGTTCCACGGGTGGCCGACCAGCACGCGCTCCGGGTGGCGCGCGCACGCCGCCGCGAGCCGCGACGCCACGATGCCCGACGTCGACGACAGGATCGGCACCTCGGGCCGCAGGTGCGCGTCGAGCTCCGCGAACAGCGCGCGCTTGAGGTCGAGCCGCTCGGGCGTGTTCTCCTGCACCAGGTCGATCTGGTCCCAGTGGCCGGCGAGCGACGCGCCGACGAACGTCCAGTTCGCCAGCGAGGCGTCCGGGTGCAGGTGGGCTTTCGGGAGGGTCGGCCAGATGCCGGCGAGGTACGCGGCGAGGCGGGCCTCGGCCGTCGGGGAGCCCGAGGGGGAGCACACGAGCACGCGCAGCCCGTGCGAGAGGAAGAGCGCGACGAAGCTGGAGCCGATGACGCCGGTGGAGATGACGGCGACGGTCTTGATGGGATAAGCCATGTTTTCAGTCTTTGAAGTGAATCTTGACGAAGAATACTTTCTTGCGCAGTGATTGCGGAGGTCCGTATTCAAAAGGAATTAATATAGGAAGGGCGAAATTGCCGGTTTCCCCGTGGTTGTGCATACTTACATAGTACCTAGGTACAGCAGATGGGGTTGGAGGAATAACCCCACATACGGGCGTTGCTGCTGCAGTGTAAACGAGCTGTTATGCTTAAAGTATATGCGACAAGGCTTGTCCTCCTCTAAGTGTTCCTTTGCAAGAGACCTGAGCATCGACGGGTGGTTGAGGTGTTATTAGCCCAGCATAAGGGTGCCAGGCACGAGACGAGGTCTTCCAGAGCAGCAGATGTCGCTCTTCCGGTCTGACATGCAGCTCCACGTGATCAGTCGCAAAGAGCTGGCAGACCTGGGTTCTTCGTGTGTGCAGTTTTCCAAATATAGAGTATTATTAGCATTACAGGTATGCGACCCCAGTAAGTACGGCAACACACCTGCATCAGCCAACCCACCGCTCAACAACGGTGCGCAAACTTCGCAGAAAAGGCGCCTCCTCCGCTTCGTCTTGCAGCGTCCTCAGCCCGTGGAACGGCCTCTGCCCGCCCACCTCGTCCTCCGAAAACCAAGCACCGTGCAAGCCATACGGCACTCTCTGCGGCAGCTTGACGCGAGCCACGACATCCTTCATCGTCCTCGCGTCAATCACCCACAGCTCACTGACCGCGTCCGCCTTGCACTCGCCCGCATTCTCGCCCTCCGTCTCCAGCTGGCTGCTCTCGTCAAACACATACGTCAGCAGCCACCCGTCGTCCTCGCTCGTCCGCTCGCTCTCCCGCCGCGGCACGAACCGCGGCTCCTGCGCAAACCACCCCGGAGGCATGCGGAAGAGCTTGATCGGATCGTCGTCCTCCGCATCGCTGCCGCTGCTGCTGCTGGCCTCCGCCTCGATCTCCGCGACGGTGCGCGTGTCCACGCACCCCTTGATGGGCTGCGGCGGCTGCGCGATGCCGCGCGCGATGAGCGTCTGCACGTCGATCTTGGCCAGGTAGTCGATCTTGGCGGCCTTGCCCAGCGCGACGGTGTACGACGCGTCGGCCGTCGAGCAGCCGTAGATGTACCGCGCCTGCGCCATGGAGTGCGTGGGCGACAGCGTGGGGAACTCGAAGGAGATGGCGGACAGCGCCCACTGGTGCCGGATGCGGTTGTTGCTGTTGTTGTTGTTGGCGAACTCATCTGTCGTCATCGTGGAGGGATCGCCTGGTGGTGATAGGGGGAAGTTGTAGTAGTAGAGCCGGCACTGCTCTTCCTCGGCGTACTCTGGCGGCACGGGCTTCACTGCGGGCGTGGGCAGGTTGCCGGCGCTGAAGACGAGGGACGCGGAGGTGAGGCGGCAGGCCAAGAGGTTCACGGACGTCTCTTGGAGAATCTCGCCGTTGATGTCTAGGGTGGTGGTCGTGGTGTCCCAGGTGTTAGCCGTGTGGAAGACCACACAAGGGTTCGTCTCGAACCACTGGATGCGCTCGGGCTGGTATCGCGGGAACACGCCGTATCGCGACACGCCGGTGGAGTCGTAGGAGAGCACGGGCACGCCGCGGGCCAAGTTCGCGGGGTCGAGGGACAGGGGCAGGTCGAGGATCACGGTGTGCGCGCGCGAGGCACCGAAGTCGTGCATCATCTTGGGCGCTTTGACGCCTGGCACGGCCATTGAGAAGCGCGCAGGCGAGGAGGAAGCAGACGGGCCCGCTTTGGGGTTGGAGGGCGGCACAATCGAGTAGTAGCAGAAGGGGTGGAGGAAGACCGAGTGGAAGGCAATGAGCTCGTTCGTCACAGGGTCGACTCTCGGGTGCGCGGTCGTCCACTCCTTCATGAACGAGAGGAGGCCATTTCCCCCGAAGCCACCTCGTGTGCTCGCCGCCTGTTGGTGATGGGGCTCATTCTCGGCACTCCGCCCGTTGAACCACCCTATGGTTTCCAAGCCGGGCAGAGCAAAGCGCAGGGGCGGCCCACTCTCGCACGTGGCCAGCGCGCGGCCGTCGTGGAACACCACTGATGTGTTGGCCACGCTGATTTTCTTGATCGGGTATCTCAGGCGGGACACGCGGGACAGAATGACCAGTATTATGGTCCTGAACACAGCCCAAATAATGGTCAAGACACCGGAGCATGGGTTGACCAAAGTGGCGATGCTGGGCAGGACTGGGCGTCTCAAGCCCCTTGGGGGGAAATTGCCATCTTCGTCTGGAGTCGCAATGACTGCACTTCGCTTTGCATACGCATACACGTCCGTCACCAGATATTGGTTGACGAACTCGGGCTGGATGGTTGTGCCTTTCTCGCCAGCTCTCCGGAACAAGACGCCGCTCAGCATGCCGTCGCCATCGAACCAGTGGGCATCGCGGCCCAGCTCATCGTTTGTCACCGGGTTGCCGCCGTTGCGAACATACTGCCCTCCGCCCAGGTCATCGGGTATGGACCCAGAATAGGAGCATGGAGTCAAAGGCGTGGTCTTTTGTATCGGTGCGAAATTTCCAGACAAATATCTGCCGTTTGTCAGGTCCTCGTTCGCGATGAGAAGTTCATAAGAGAAAAGACCAGGAGAACTCACGGGTGACGTTCCTCTGTCTGTTCCTCGCGCAGGCTCTGAGTCTCGAGTGACACCATGCCGCTGTCTAATCTTGCCCGGGCGGCTCAGGAGATGATGATTCCTCACGACGCCTTCATGCCGGTACCCTCGTCTTTTGCATCCCAAGTTCCTGACAGACGGGAACAGACAATGTTGAACCGAGTGAAGTGCCGAAATGAGTATTATTTCACCCAAAATGAAAGTGACGATGCAATATTATTCAGGTGATAAATCAAATGCACTCGTATTCTCGAATTAGTGCCGTACTGCTCATCATCAGTGCGGTACTGTCAGACTGTGCCTCGGGGCGGCCATGGCAAGTGATGACCTCATCCCGCAAGCACTCTCTAGCTCCCCTGGAGCCAGACATGGTTTGTCATTGACCAATAACACACAAACATCCCAAGCTAGTGAAAGTCAATGCGCTGTAGAGTGGTAATGGGAAGCTCCGGAGCTTCTATGGTTTGTGCCGAGCGCGACGATGAAACGATTCCGGGATGTCCTGTCCAGCTGATGCAGAAGATTTTCCCTACGTTTGGTCGTGGTCTGGGGTAGAGTTTTTTTCCGCGTTGACGAGGCTACGGAAGAGATCCCTCCCTCATATCTAGTACGGAGTACTGTGTACCGTAACTAAGTACCTGTGTAATAACAAATAACAAAACAGTGTGAAGGCGGCCGAGCAGTGGTCACGCCCGCACACATCATCAAACTGTGCGATGGCCAACTCTCTCTTCGATCTCCGCCCATATTTCCCCCCACCGCCCAGATGGTGCCTACTGCAATGTGATGCCGTGTTGGCATTTGGCTTTTGCTTTGCGGTGGTGGTGTGACTAATGCCGTAGACGTGCAGTCAGAATAAGCTTCTCGATCACCCAAGCGGGACCCGCCAGTCGCCTGCGGGACCTGGATCTCAGTAGGTCTTGGCTGCAGCTTGACCTCCTTCGTTTCGCTGTTGCGCAGGCAGGCAGGGCACACTGCCGGGAGAGGCTTGCTGGGCGTTGCAATCTGGGGTACGTACGGAATATAAGTGGATGGCGTTATTGTAGATCTGGCTCACTTCTCGAGATCTAGACGCGAGATCAAGGAAGGCCGGGCGGTCTGGGACATCTCTGTGTGGAGTCGGTCAGTCCACAAAGCCGTCACGTTCGCCTCTCCTCATTTTGTCACGGTAACATCATCATCATGTCGGTGAGCCGGTGCGAGCCCGACTTCGGTCCTGTGCGAGACTGCTGCTGGTGGCGGCATGACGAGAACCCCCGGATCTTGATCCTCTCAGCACGGTCCGTGGCGTTCGTCCAGGAAGAGTTCAACCACTGAATCAGCAGATGTGCGGTCCCAAATCTACTACTATCATTCCCGGATTCAACGCAGCCCGCCAGCCCGCCTGTCCAGGCCCCAGGGGGGGAAGAATCTAAAAACACTAGCCTAACATGGCGCGCTAAACCTTACAGATAGCAGTCATGAGATCATTAAAACGGCTCCTATGGCGCTTAGGATTGACGACCGACGACATAGCAAGGGGAGGAGAAAAACAAATAACATCCGTGGCGTATCACAATACGCCACGAAGAGCCTGACATATGAGCCTACGCTGGTTTTTTTTTTTTTTAAAAAAAAAAAGATACAGCGTAGTTCCTACCATCCGAAACCGCTGCTGGAAAAATTTAAACGAGCCAGCCATACTTGTTGTGGGTGCTACTATACTCACGTCGTCACGTCACCTGAAGAGTCGTGGACCACCCACGACCGGATGCAGAACTCCGATGCAATTACATCTTGTTGCGCTAGGCAAAAAGAGATGCCGGATGGCGCTTCATCAGCCAACATCCAGTTTTTGCGGGATATTGTAAGTACAGAACGTATCCACAACCCACTGTAGCTTGTCTGGCCATGATGAAGGAGGAAGGGCCCACCCACCACCGTACAATCAGGTCTACCTCCTCGGCAGAACCTACTGATGGGCAGAGGCGTCTGCAAGATGGGGACGCCCAGCTTTGATCCTCCGAATCTCATGTTTGAGGAGAAATGCTGCTCGAGCATCGTGACCGAGTGGTCTCCGCCTACTACCGTACGGAATGGGCGTGGTTGGGCGCCCTGTTCCAGTATTTTGATATTGCTACATTACGGGTACAGTTCCAGTACCACGCTACATCGCCAAAACATACTTTCTGTTACATGTCCACCCCAGGATATATCAGCCCCCCAACGAATCACAGAGCCCAGTCTGCTGTCCACGATCCTGGCAGGCACTCTGGGGGATCTGCTTACAAGTGTCAGAAGATCATCACAACACCGGTTCAGGAGGCCACGATCGCAACAAATATTGGGGCCCAATACCACGATACGTCAAGTCACATCTCTAGGGCGTCTTCCCGAGGGAGACCGTCTTCAAGCTAGTGCTACCGAAAGGCGACGAACCGCGCAGCATGGAGCCCACCTACCCACCCAAACAGCCAATACAGAGGCGGGCTCACCTAGAGTAGCCTTCGCGATCTCGGGTCTACATACTCTCACACACAGGCGTTCCACATTGAGCGCTCTTCCACAATTCTGCTTGTTTCCCCTTCTGCTAGTGCTGCGACTCTAGACCTCCAATAACACCGGCACCTGCCAGACGTTTCTATGTGTCGTGCCTTGGTTTGGTTGGTCGCCCTATGGCTGATATGCCGACGTCATGACCGTACTGTGCTTTGTGTACATGGCCGATCCATCCGCGATGTGTGCCTGTTATATCCGGAATGCGACTGCACAAGTCCTGCAGCAGTCATTGACTCCGGAAGACGATGGCTGATTACTGATGAGAAGATCTGTGCAGGGTAGGGGGCAGGACCATCTGATCTTGCCGTCCAGTTGTGATCTGGTGGCCGGCAAAGGTTCAAATATCCTCCCTGGGGCCCTCCACCCTTCTCGTTCTAAAACTCTTCCTTCCTCTTCCTATTCCAGAGATACCCCGAGTGTTAACACACACCAGTAATAATCCTGCAGTGTCTGTCCTGCTGTTCCATCCCCCCCGCCCTTTTGTTTGTCCTGCATCAGGCCCCCATCACACTCGTGTCTGAGACACTCGAGACCATTTAAAAAAAAAAACACATCTCTCACGATGTCTGGAAATCAAGCCCTCAACGTCAACGCCAATGTCGCGCCCCGCGCCGACCTGTCCATCACCGTCCGTGCCTCGGACTGGTACTTCACCGTCACGGCGGTCATGGGCTTCTCGACGCTCGTCTTCATGGGCCTCGCCATGACCAAGCCGCAGACGCACCGCCTCTTCCACTACATCACGGCGGGCATCACGGCCGTCGCGACCATCGCGTACTGGTCCATGGGCTCGGACCTGGGCCAGTCGCCGATCCAGGCCGAGTTCCTGCGCCCGGGCTCCATCGTCGCCGCCGCCGGCACGCGCGAGATCTTCTGGGTGCGCTACATCGACTGGTTCGTCACCACGCCGCTGCTGCTCACGGACCTGCTGCTCACCGCCGGCGTGCCGTGGCCCACGCTGCTCATCACCATCCTGGCCGACGAGATCATGATCGTCACCGGGCTCGTCGGCGCGCTCACCAGCTCGTCCTACAAGTGGGGCTTCTGGACCTTCGGCATGGCGGCCTTCTTCTTCATCGTGTACGAGCTCGTTATCGACGCCCGCCGCCACGCCAACGCCCTGGGCGGCTCCGTCAAGTCGACCTTCCTGCAGTGCGGCGTCCTCACCATCTTCCTGTGGTTCCTCTACCCCATCGCCTGGGGTCTTTCGGAGGGCGGCAATGTCATCCACCCGGACTCCGAGGCCATCTTCTACGGCGTCCTCGATATCCTGGCCAAGCCTGGCTTCGGTCTCCTGCTGCTCCTCGGACACAACAAGATTGACCCCGCCCAGCTTGGCCTGGGCTTCCGTGAGCCTGGAGCCCCCCTCGAGAAAGGGCACCACACCACGGAGGCCGCTCACAACGGCTCCAACAATGGCACCACCGCCGTCTAAGCTGTCTTGACCATGACAGGCGGACGACTATGGGGTTGGGTGCTTGTACGCGTGCGCGGTGGGTATGTACTTGAACGGCGGATGGGGGGAGACGATGCGTTGATGCCTCTAATGGGACGTTGCTTTGCCTTCTTATTCGCTTAATACCATGTCGCGCTTTGGGGAACGGTTGTCATCGTTGAATGGAAGATACCCTCGTTGTGGGAAAAGCAATCACGGGGATTCGTGGTTGGACGATTGGACTGCAGTGTTAATTATGGGTAAACTCATTGGAGATTGGAAATACCATGACTTGATTCCATTCATTATTCGCAAATAAGCCGTCAGTGAGCATGTGCTGATAATAAACCTGGGAGCTTGGAGAGTTGTAGGCCTGCCTTCCAGCCTGATGAGAGGCCAAGAGGTACGGGAAAGTGTTCGCTGTCCATGAAAGAGGTCGAGTAAATGTCAAACCCTCACAAGTTATTGTTGTGAGCCCTCAAATCCTGACAAGGAGATCCGCCCACATGTCACACTGTACAGTGACAAAGCTGATGAAAGATGTCCCACCCCTCACGTCGTCGTGTGAACAAAAAGGCCGCGAGTTGTGCCAGCCCGGCTGCCCCGGGGCCCGGCGTTTCATCTCATGCCTGCGAGCCTTTCAATCACCTCGACACTCAAATTTGGTGGCCACCTGTTAGTGAACGACCTCAAGACTTCGAAGGGTTGCAATGTCCACCAACTGCGGCGGTCGAACTTCCAAATGCAACTTAGCATGCTTCTTCTTCTCCAGGAAGATCTGCATCTGCAAGGCAGCTCCCGTCTTGGCCACTGTCCACTGATGTTCTCAGCTCGATGCCATAGGATTTGCAACGCCAGTCGGACAACCCTTCAACATCTCCACTGTTGCTGTCCCCTGGTCTATTGTAAGCAGTCTACCGGTCATGTCGCCACAATCCGCGAGCCTTCTAGACTTTTGAAATCTACAACTGGAGGAGGCTTCGATCCTGTATGTCGTTCCGCCTGGCCATGTTCGAAGCGTTGGGCCGGCCATCCGTCATGTTCGTCGATCTCCGAACCCATCGCCTCGCCCATGTTGGTCATAGGAGACTACCCAAGTCGCAGAGCAGATCGTCAAGAGCTCGACGCTGTTCCCGTCCAGCCCGCCGAAGGAGTCCCATGTTTGGGACTACATGGTTGCTATCAGCGGGGCGATCTCCAACATGTCGTCCTCCGTAAGTGGATCACCCTGGCAGTTGCTCTTGATTTTGGGTCGATGTCCACGCTCATAATCATCCATTCACGGCTGCAGGGCGAGAAATGGAGGGCTTTGAGCAAACGCTTCAACCCCGGATTCGCGCCTCAGTATCTCATGACACTCCTACCGTCTGTTGTGAGTAGAGTCGCCAACTTTATGGATCGACTTGACGAGAGTGTCGTCTTCCGGGGAAGTCCTGTCGCTTCAGAGCGCTGCCGCCAACCTCACCTTCGACGTGATCGGGAAAGTAGCGCTTGATGTGGATATGGTATGACAGTCTTTCCGCACTCCTCTCCTTGATATCCGTGGACCAGAAGAATGACCAAATGTACAACCCAGGGCCCCAAACCTCGCACCCCACAGAGTTCATGCGCATCATCCGCGAGCTCATCGAAACCTTCACCAGCGAAGGGTTTGATCTGCCGCGATGGTGCAGTCCCAGATTGGAGTGGAATCGCAGACGCCTCGCCAAGCAGGGTCCGTCGCATCTTGGCGGAAGTCGTGCAGGACAAATACGCGCAGCGGGTGTCATCGGCGCCTCGTCGCGCAGCATCCCGTGCCATGAGCCTCCAGCCAGCATGCATGGAGAGACTCTCGGCAGAAGCTGTGGACGTGACGTGCGACCGGCTCAGCAGCTTCCTGTTTGCGGGCCACGAAACCACGAGGACCACCATTGCGTCGGTGCTGTACCAGCTGTTCAGGACACCGCGTGCCCTGTGAGCTGTGAGAGCTGAACTGGACGGGGTTGTTCGGGTCGGAGACGATGCAGGAGGCTCCTTTTTCTCGGCTGCTTGCACCCGGTGCGGGAGAGCTGATCCAGCGCATGTCGTACACCTCGGCGGTCATCAAGGAGACGCTGTAAGTAAAGCGTCCCTAGTCGTCCCAGCGTCGACTGAAAATGATGTCTGGTTCTATCATCCTCCAGCCGACTATGGCCGGCCGGAGCCACGGCGCGTGTCTCACTCAGACCGGAGACGGCTTGACAGCTGCGGTAAGAATTGGCAACGAGACCAAGAAGCTCGACCTAAATGGGCTCATGCTCTACCATCTCCTATCCATTTAGCAAAGAGATCCTGCGGTCTTTGGAGACACGGCGGATGCGTGTGTGTCGGAGCGGTGGTTACAGCCCCACGCAGGCGACAAGATCCCACCGGGTGTGTGGAGGCCGTTTGAGCGGGGGCCCAGGAACTGTATTGGTCAAGAACTCGCGTTGATCGAGGTCCGGGTGGTTGTGGCCATGGTCGCTCGGCGGTATGACTTTGTGAAGGTGAGCTTGGGAGCAGCTGTGGTTGACAAAGCGACTGGGGAAACTTCCTTCAACGCCTATGGCCAGTATGAAGTCGAAGGAGAAATGTATTCGGTAAGAAGCAGTATCCCATGATTTTCAACTGGGTGTTGTATTGACGATGTTAGGTGCAATTTTAGACGAGACAGATGACAGCGAAGCCGGTGGACGGCACGTAGGTGCAGGTGAAGATGGCTTCATAGGGGATTAAGCTGATGGGAATTCGATTTGAGAGTCGGTGATAGTCGGTTTACGAGGCATTCTGAAGCTCCGTTGCGGTATTACTGTCTCTCTCACATGGGCATGGGGATGTAAAAAGTAAATGGTGATATTCATTAAAAATCTTCTACGGAGTTTATAGTCGAATCCATGATCCCTGCTGCAGAGACACGGCACGCTAGGCCCGCCTCTGGTTAGCGCAATCTTGACTACAGTATCACGACCACAGCCTCGGGAAAACGACGATATGAAGAGAATGCCGGGGATTGTGAAAGCGAGCTTGTGTACGTACTGTGTACCATGCGTGTTGCTTGCTTGGCATACCGGAGCAATAAAATCACAATTGCCAGAGGAAAGACGGTGTTGGGCAAGGGGAGAAAGGCAGAAAGAAACTGGAAGGCTCGTATGGAAAAGACTTGGTACGAGAATGGCCTGAGTCTCAGCCACCATCGACACTGCTATGGTGGTACGCAATAACGCACTTGCAGCCACGCAAATAAGCGGTTTGTTTATATGTCAACATCTCCATTTGTGACATTTGCCGTTATACTCCCTAGAGGGAACAATGTTTCCCATCATTCAATGCTTCCAATCATCAAAAACATCCATCCGTCGTGATGAGCGTGGCTGGGAGGAAGCCCTGCCCTTGCATTTGATCGACAGGGATAGACCTTCCCCCGTACTCCCATCCTCCCCGTTTTGCTAGGATCTGGAGACCCAGGATCCCAGACCCCAGCCCACCTTGATCAACTGGTGGATACGAGCCAGCGCCTTACAGCGCCTTACAGGCCTTCTTGGGGCCGCGTCCGGGCAGCCGTGCCAGGGCAACTGAGGGCTACAGCCATGCTATTTCATCACTTGGGCCGGGCATTGATTCCAAGTTCTTTGCCATGCGGCTAACACGAGGAGGCGCCGACCTCGCGTTCTCCCTTCGTTTCTTTGCTTCTCGTATTCCTCTTGTTGCTCTTCTGTATTCCTCGCCTCGTCGTCCTCCTTTTGCTGCAACAAAACGTCTTGCTTACCTTGCGAGCCTCTTCTGCGCTCCCCGCTTGTCGCAAACAACACGACTCGACGTCACTCCGAACTCCACGATCCGCGATCCACTTTTTAAGCATAATTCAACGAACCGCTCCAATCCCGTGGTGGGTACCACAAAGTCACGGAGGGCTCGGACTGTGTTACCAACTTACCATACGGATCGCAACGACAAGAAGACAGGAAGAAACTGCCACGGGCTCGATCAAGAGACGGACGGAGTGGCACAGCTCGCTCAGACAAAGACCAGGGCGGATCCAAGAATAACACAACGTTGCGGCGGGTGTCCTCCCTTTCGCTTGGCCTGACTCTGGGCCTGGCCTCCTCCATTACAACATGCCTCGCTATTCCTTCGAGGGTGAAGACGAGAGGGCCGCTTTCACTGCTGGCTCCTCTCCCACACGACACGAAAACCCGCAACCATACACCACGTCACAAAATCCAACTTACGAATTAAGACAGACCATGGCAGGGCCCAATGCCCACCCCGACTCGGCCTTTGAACAGCTGCGCGCACAAAGACGAGGCAGTGGAGGCTATGAAGCAGATCCGGCTGCAGTACCCGAAGCACCCTCGTACCAACAAGCCCAACAGCGACACGGTGCCCCGCAAGCTGCTTATTATCCTCCCACCAGCCACATCACCCCCGGCGCCGACAACTATAGCCCAGCCGCGGCTGGAGGCATGGCCGGCATCGCCCATGGCGTGGCAGAACAAAATCCAAGACAGAGCGGTTTGGATGCGATGTCCGGTCCAAACTACCCACAACAAGCGTACCAGCATCGGCAATCGTCGCCCACAAGATCCCGCCCTGGTCCGGTCGCCTACGCTGGCGTGGCCGGCGCATCAGCCGACCGGAATTCTGCCTCGAGCGTGCAACAGTTGAACGCTGCCGCAGAACCCATGGCCCAGTCGTCTCCCTATGGCTACTACACCGACGATCCATACCAAGGCTACACAGTGCACAGCACCTCAAACCTGGGCTATTTGGACCCCAACGACATTCAGGATGACGGAGATGACGGGCTCGAGTACGGACGCAGTCCGCAGGGCCGCCGAAGCATGCTAAGTCTGGGGAATTCAAGTCATCGGAGTCGGGAACACGGCACTGCCGCGGCCACAGCAGCTGGGGGCGCTGCTGGGGCCGCAGGTCTGATGGGTGCCATTGGCGGTTTTGCTGCAGGACGAGCGGCCCGCGATGGAAGTGGCCAGTACGACTCGGTGCAAAATCCTGGCTCGGGCTACCAAGGCGCCGGCGGTCAGGCGTATGACCTGGGAGGCGGCGGGGTGGAGAAGTCGGCCTGGCTCGCCAAAGAGCGTGCTGGATCCAAGAAGAGGCTCATGATCATCCTCGGCCTGGCTGTCCTCGTCGTCGCAGGCATTGTGCTGGGCGTCTACTTTGGCGTGAGGGACAGATCCGGCTCTAGCGATGACGGGCAGTCAGCAGCAGACGATGACGATGCCAATGGGGACCTTGACATCAACAGCTCCCAGATCAAAGCACTGCTCAACAACGAGAACCTCCACAAGGTGTTCCCCGGCATTGACTATACGCCCATTAACACGCAATACCCCGACTGTATCCACGATCCGCCATCGCAGAACAACGTCACTCGTGACTTGGCCGTACTGTCCCAGCTGACCAACACCATCCGCCTCTACGGCACCGACTGCAACCAGACGCAAATGCTCGTGCATGCCGTTGAGAAACTCGAGCTGAAGGACACCGTCAAGATCTGGATGGGCGTATGGCAGGACGGCAACGCGAGCACCAACGCCCGGCAGCTGTCGCAGATGTACGACATCCTCGACGAGTACGGCGCCGATCCGTTCAAGGGCATCATCGTAGCCAACGAGATCCTCTTCCGCGAGGAAATGACCATCACGGAGCTCAGCACCGTGCTCAGCGACGTGCGCTCCAACCTGACCGCCAAAGGCATGTCCCTCCCCATCGCCACGTCGGACCTAGGCGACGACTGGACCGGCGAGCTGGCCGCGCAGTCCGACTACGTCATGTCCAACATCCACCCTTTCTTCGCCGGCGTCAACGCCAAGGAGGCCGCGTCCTGGACGTGGTCCTTCTGGAACAACCACAATGTGCCCTTGAACACGGACCTGTCCAAGAACATCATCGCCGAGACGGGCTGGCCGTCGCAGGGCGGCACGGACTGCGGCACCAGCGAAGTGACGGACTGCCCGGACGGCTCGGTGGCGGGCGTCGATGAGATGAACGCGTTCATGAGCGACTGGGTGTGCCAGGCGCTGGCCAACGGCACGCAGTACTTTTGGTTCTCGAGCTTCGACGAGCCGTGGAAGATCAAGTACAACACGGGGAGTGAGAACTGGGAAGACCACTGGGGGCTGATGGATGTCAATCGGAACCTGAAGGACGGGGTGACTATTCCTGACTGTGGTGGGCAAGAGGTGGGTGCTGCTTGAGGTGAGTCGTCGTGGTCTGAGAATGATGTATGATGGCTGGATGTATTATTCGACTTGTATGACGATCTATGTGGACATATTTATCATATTACTTATATACGGGGCAGGCGATTTTATTTGGCGTTGGGCTGGATACTTTACTGGCCACGGGGACATCTCAGGCAACACGGAATGGAATGTCGGGTGTTTGCGTATTTGGGAAGAAGTAGCTAGAGCCATGTCACGCACAGCATTGCCAATACATACTAAGTACTGAGCGATTTGAATTTTGATACACTTTTTCCCTTGGGCCGATACGCAGGCAGCCTTCACCGGGAATGGGATTCGTGTGTGTGAGTGAGAGTCTGGAGATATGAACATGGACAGCACGTGGGCAGCAGAAGACTCGCATGTTAGCAGCCCATGTTCAAGGACCTACAACAACTACAGCACAGTACTGTGTCCTCGTTATGTGGGTAATAACAGTCATGGACACGACACCAACCAGCGAACATGAGGCTATATCAGCCCGGACTATGTCCCAGGTTTCCTTCCTTTTCCTGCCTGCTTGAACAACAAGGCCCCGCGCCGATCCGCGGAGACGATGAGCGAAGCCAACGATCCCGTGCCCCGTACATACATGCAGTACTCGGTTTTGTACGGAGTACAGACTCCTCAATGACCGGCTAAAATACTCGTCGACGCTACTGCCGGTACATGATCGGGAGAACCACGGCTCCACCCTTCGCTAGAACGTTCCGCCGAACCTGACTCTATCGCCAAGTTACTGGTATTATCACATGGAATGACGTTGTAGTATTCTACATACTATTGTGGACGATGGTGCCGTACCCAGTGGGTCATGGCACCCATGCAATACTAAAAGGATGCACATTTAGCGTCAATATTACACCGTTGAATACGGAGTACACCGCTGGAAGAGTAGAAAGTTCCCCAATCTTCTCCAATGCTTTGCCTTTTAAGGCGGGGATAATGTCAGTCACTTTTTTTGACGTCTCTCCACCATCCCCGCGGGGAACAGCACTGTATGATGCAGACAGTGGGCCATCTCTACCGGCAATTCTCAGGGCGCGAGGGGTTGAACGACATCGTTCGAGAGCACTAAGCGAGATAGATTATGGTGTATAATTATATAAGGGCAGCTAAGAAGAGACCACCCTCCTCATCAAGGCTTGAGATATGTGTGTAAGTAGGTCTGAGCGGACCACGAGCATCAGCCACCTAGGTAATTCCAGCACCACATTCCCACCATGGCCAAGTCCGACATCTTCTTGGTTCTGCTTGCTGCTGCCATGAGCAGAACCGCCCTGGCAGCAAGCAACTTTCCAGACTGTTCCGCAGGACCTCTTGCCAGCAACGGCGTCTGTGACACATCCCTCAGTAAGTTCGACTTCTCATCTTGCAAAGCTGCCCACCGGCCTGATCTCTGATATTTATATATCCCCCCACAGGTCCCACCGCACGAGCCCGCGCCCTGCTCACCCTCCTCACCATCCCGGAGAAGATCAACGCCACCATCTCCACCTCGCCGGGCGTGCCGCGGCTCGGCCTCCCGGCGTACGAATGGTGGTCCGAGGCCCTGCACGGCGTCGCCTCGTCGCCGGGCGTGGCCTTCAGCCCGGACAACACGTCCGAGTTCTGGGCCGCGACGTCCTTCCCGCAGCCCATCACGCTCGGCGCCGCCTTCGACGACGCCCTCGTCCGCGCCGTCGCGGGCCACGTCTCCACCGAGGCCCGCGCCTTCAGCAACGCCGGCCGCGCCGGGCTCGACTTCTGGACGCCCAACATCAACCCGTTCCGCGACCCGCGCTGGGGCCGCGGCCAGGAGACCCCCGGCGAGGACCCCTTCCACCTGTCGTCGTACGTGCGGGCGCTCATCGCGGGGCTCGAAGGCACTGACGATGACTCCTCCTCCTCCTCCTCTACCTCAAAGAAGTACAAGAAGGTCGTGGCGACGTGCAAGCACTTTGCCGGCTACGATGTGGAGTCCTGGAACGGCAACTACCGCTACCAGTTCGACGCGCAGATCGCCACCCAGGACATGGTCGAGTACTACCTGCCGCCCTTCCAGGCCTGCGCCCGCGACGCGCGCGTCGGCGCCTTCATGTGCTCGTACAACGCCGTCAACGGCGTGCCGACCTGCGCGGACGACTGGCTGCTCAACACGGTGCTGCGCGAGCACTGGAACTGGACTGCTACTGCTGGCGCTGATGATGACGACGGTGGCTACTGGGTGACGTCGGACTGCGACGCCGTGCAGAACGTCTTCCTCCCGCACCGCTGGGCCGAGAGCCGCGAGGCCGCCGCCGCGGCCAGCCTGCGCGCCGGCACCGACGTCAACTGCGGCACATACTACAGCCACCACCTCGGCGGCGCGCTCGCGCAGGGGCTCGTCAACGAGACGCACCTCGACACGGCGCTGACGCGGCTGTTCGCGTCACTCGTGACGCTGGGCTACTTTGACGCCGCCGACGCGCAGCCCTTCCGCCAGCTCGGCTGGGCGGACGTCAACACGCCCGCCGCGCAGGCGCTCGCGTACGAGGCTGCGGTGAGCGGGACGGTGCTGCTGAAGAATGCGAACGGAACGCTGCCTCTTGCCAACTTGGCGGCGGAGGGGAAGAAGGTCGCCGTGCTGGGCGACTGGGCGGCAGCCACGACGCAGATGCAAGGGTCGTACTTCGGCGTCGCGCCGTTCTTGCACTCGCCGCTGTCCGCGGCGCAGGAGCTCGTCGGCGCGGATAATGTCTTTTACGCCGCCGGGCCGGGGTACGGCGACCCGACGACCAACGACTGGGACGCGATCTGGGACGCAGCGGCGGCGGCGGACGTGCTGCTGTATTTCGGCGGGGTGGACACGAGCACCGAGAGCGAGGGCAACGACCGCGTGTCGCTCGAGTGGACGGGCGCGGCGCTGGACATCATCGGCGAGCTGGCGCTGCTGGAGGGCAAGACGCTGGTGGTGGTGCAGATGGGCGGCGGGCAGGTGGACAGCGGGCCGCTGGCGCGCAACCCGGGCGTCGACGCGCTGCTGTGGGGCGGGTACCCGGGCCAGGACGGCGGGCGGGCGATCCTCGATGTGATTGTGGGCGCGAGGGCGCCCGCGGGCAGGCTGCCGCTGACGCAGTACCCGGCGAGCTATATCGTCGACACGCCGATGACGAACATGGCGCTGCGGGCGGACGCGGCGAGCGGGTTCCCCGGCAGGACGTACCGCTGGTTTGAGGGCGAGGCGGTGTTTCCGTTTGGGTTTGGGCTGCATTATACCAGCTTCACGGGGGAGATGGACTTGCCTTCGGGGGCCCCAGCCCCGGGTGTGGGCGGCGGCAGAACATTTGATATTGCGGCGTTGACCGGGAACTGCTCGGGCGTGGCGTATCTTGATTTGTGCCCGTTTGCGTCGATTCCTGTTACTGTCACCAACGTGGGCAGCGTCGCGTCGGACTATGCGGCGCTGCTGTTCCTCTCGGGGGAGTTTGGACCGGCGCCGTTCCCGAAGAAGACGCTGGTGGCGTATGACAAGGTGCACAACATCACGGGCGGCGCGGCGGGCCAGGCGACGCTGGACCTGAACCTGGCGAGTTTGTCGCGCGTGGATGAGGATGGGAACCGGGTGCTGTACCCCGGGAGCTACACTCTGACGCTGGATCTGGAGCCCGGGTTGGCGACGGTCGAGTTTACGTTGACGGGCGAGGAGAAGGTGCTGGATGAGTGGCCTGCTGCGCCGGTGGGGAGGAAGGGGACGAGTCCGGCGGAGGTGGGAGATGGGTATTTTGTGGGTGGGTTTGGAAGTGTGGATGCTAATGGGCAAGAGGTCTTGAACTAGCCCCAGATTTCCAACGTCTCGATTTTATGAGCAGCTGGCAGGACTTGCTCTGAACCTTATCTCGTGTGGGCAGCAAGAGGGAGATCAACAGGCCCATACGCGGCGGACGCAGATGAAGAGCAGGTGATCGAAGAACACGCGGGGCTTAAAGGACAAACAAAGAAGCAGCCACCAAGCTCAGAAGATGATTGGAAAGTCCCCACCGGTGGGTGCCTGGGTACATATGCGCCTAAAATACTGAAAAATTTGAGCACGGAATAGAATCCACTGATATTACCTGTTGACAAGGACCTGAACCCACAGCAAAAGGACACCTGTCACCAATGCCAGCTCTTTCAAAACTGACATTCCCCTTTTGGAGGACATCCATCACCTTCGAAGCAGACTCGGAAGACGTCTCTAATCTTCTAAGTTGGCAGAAAGCTAGCCATGTCCACTGCTCAAGTATGCTCAGTTGTGCAGTCAATGTTCATACCGGTATCTTGAACCCACCACTCACCACCTTCTGGAAGAAGCCGTCGGGATCATATGATGCTGTAACTCTCCTGAGCTCCGCCACCTGTTCTTCTCCATAACTTGCAATTGGGTCTTGCCAGGAAGCAGCATAGTTCATGTATTCGAACTTGACTTCACTTCCAACCAGCTGCTGCACCGATTGTGTCAACTGTTCGATGGAATCCCCCACGGTCGTTGAGTCCAATGCGTCGGGCCAGTACATAGAAAACAATGCTAGGACAACATCATTCTGTGGGGTCGCAGCCGGCAAGAAGCCCAGTGAATTCTGCGCCGCGTTCTGCGTAGGTGGTGGCGGAATGGATTGGAAGGTCAGAACGCTTGTGACGTTTGGTACTGAAAGTGCAAGCGAGGTAGTGGCGGCCTTCCACATTGTGTAAACATCGGTGACTATGGTGTCTGAGATCGGGAAGCTCAACGTTGAGTATGCGCCGCTGTAGATGGTCAGTACCTTCATTATGTACGAAGCTGCGGAAATGGATGACTCACAACTGCTTTGTAGGCTGAGAATCCTCGATTTCTTCTGCGAAATCGGATGTGTAAGACAATCGCATCGTATTCGAAATTTGAGGCCGAACTCCGGTCAAATATCTGAGTCCGCTCGCGTTCACCACCGGCTTGTTGTAGTAGATGTTGTTCGAGCTCAAAAAAGTACTCAGTGCGCCGTAATAGATGAACGACTGTTCCACTGCCGCGAGAGGGTCGTACAAGTCAGTCTTGAAAGACGTGAAAGCAGACAGCATTGCCGCATCTGCAGACTCTGGGTAAGTAATTGCACCTCCCCAGAACTCAGCTTGCGAGTGAGTGAGGACATCAAAGCGAATCACGATCCCAAAATTGCCTTGCCCTCCCTTGAGGGCGCGGAAAAGATCAGGATTTGAGTTTGCGTTCGCATCAACAATGCTGCCGTTTGCAAGCACGACCTGCATGTTCTTCACACTGTCGCAACCGAATCCGTACTGTGGGGAGGAGAATCCCAAACCACCTGTGTACTTGTCAGAAAGTGTGCATAGGAAGCCATGAAGCCTACATAGAACTCACCCCCAGTCAAGAAGCCGCCGACTCCTACAGAGGAAGTGCGCCCTCCTACAACCGTCCGGTTCAGGGGCTCAAGAACCTTATAAACATCACCCCACAGGGCCCCTGTGCCAATAGATATCAACTTCGATTCCACGCCCTGCGGAATGATCTGATTCAGCTTTCGTAGGTCGATAGTAACGCCATGGTCGGTGTTCGAAAATCCTCGGTTCGGTGAGTGCCCGCCACTCCTGATTGCTACTTGATATGTTGCGAGAGGACCAATGGCCTTGACGACTTCAGCGACATCCTCTGCATTATTGGGAGTGACAATGCATGCTGGACTTTGGTGCTGGCTTAAGAAAAAATAGGATGAGGCCAAGGTGTCATAGTCTGCAGTTTCTGGAGAAAGTACTTGATTGGGGAGTATGGATGAAATTTCTGTGCACAAAGTGAGGGGGGAGAGGGATCTTGGACAGCTCAGAGTTGTGAAAAGGAGTGCAGGTTGTCCAGCCTCGCCTTATCAGGATGAGGAACCAAAAGCTTTCCGAGTTAGCTTCCAATGTCGGTATGGGGACTTTGAAGCATGGACGCTGCCTGTCAAATTGATTGAATCGATGTGATAGGGTGTACGCGGGCGCGTCAATTTCCGACAGGCGTTGCGACCGAGTGACTCCAGGACGCTAATCTGCTTGGCAACATACGTCTCTTGTCAGGAAACCCCGACACACATACTAGTTAGCTAATCAGGAGCCACCCACCCGACATGGCGTCCCATGTCGGTTACATACCCAGTTTAGTTAGTCCGGTTTGTTTACCGAAGAGCAACAACAAACAAATACAAAAGACACCAATCAACCAGTGCAAGCCTGATAATTTGGCTTGGATAACGGGAGCAGAACCCTTCAGCACTAGTAAGAGCACCAGATCGATATAAATCGACACCAGATAACGACACGTTATCGGGCACTTAGCCGACATTAGCGTATTAAACCCGCCGGACGTCCCAATATATGGAATAGACGTATTGCAAGCACCGCAGGGCCAGATAGATCCTACGTTTTAAGCATTCCGGCCACTTATACGCCACTCATATTAGTATAAGCGATATAGCCTACGCCGAAAATATTAAATCCGGAGCATTAAACGTAAACGAGGAAAAATACCCGGTGAATTAAATACGGAAAGCGAAAAGTATCCAAGCGGTACTAAGCCATTTCAGAAGGTATCGGGCCGTAGATATTACTTTAACCGATATTAAAGCTAGTCGATCATTTATATTAATATCGACGGCAATTATTTAGCCTATCGTATTAAACGTAGCCCCGATAAAAGCTCCGGCCCATCCGGCAAAAGCAACGTTTAATATTTTTTTTTTTAAAAAATAATTTGCCGAATTCTATATATCTGCACCTAAAGCAAGCCGGTTTAAATATATATACTTTATAAATTTTCCGTTTAGCCTTTATAACCTATTCTAGCGTATATCTGTTGGCAATACACCGCCAAATTCTTCGTTCGATAGGACTTTGCGATTAACCTTAAACCCTTTATTATCGTCGATACACGACGAACCTGATATATCTATAGAACCGATAGCTATGGCGCTTTAACCTCCTCTTTTAATAATAGAGGACGCTATTAGATTAATGTCGGCCGTGTTTGTTGAGCACCGTCGAGTGGTGGTAGCCGATAATGAATAGCATCGGCAAGATATCGCCGGCATTATTGCCGAGGCTTTCCGATAAGCTTTAGCTCTAAACGGGTATCTACGGATGCCTATATTAAAAGCATCCGATATTAGCTTTTTTAAACCTCGGAAATTGGTCATAGATTTAGGAGTATATTTTAACGGCAAGATCAATAAGTATTTCGATATTTACGCATTCTTCGATAGGCTAAAGCATTTTGAGCGTTTTTACTCCTTTGCCGATATTTAGCGTATCTGGCCTTTATATTTGCTAAGAGATACGTTTATCTAACACTCTTACGAATTATCGGACGTCGACCGAGAATTATTGGAAAAGGCTTTTATTAACCTGATTTATCGAAAGTTAAAGGCGAGGTTCGCCTTAACCGTATCGGAGGCTATATCGTTCTTTAAATCTAATATGTTTACGTTAGAAGATATCGCCAAGAGCAAAAGCATCGTTTCGTTTATTTAGATAATTATCCGTAACGCTAAATCCTGTAATATAGACGTTTAGGCTTAATTTATTACGGCGTTTAAAACTATAAAGGGTAATATCTAGATAGAATTTAAAAAGCTGTTTAATACGATCTTTATCGAATTATTTATAATAAGGCTGCGAGATCGTAAAAGCGTATTGCTTAATCGTGCCCGACGGATATACCCACATCTATAATTTAATACCGGTATTACCAAATCTTTTTAATTGCTGTTCCGTCCTTAATAAACGCCTAATTAATAATTTTACCCGTAATTTAATAAAGCTAACCAAATACTTTAATATTAGCAATAACCTCGATAATTAGCCGGTGGTTACGGACGAGGATCGATCGCTAGGTACAATAGACCTTGGCTGCCGGAGGATTAATACCGAGAAATATTGCGCCGATAAACGGAGGCACGGAATATCGGCCAATACGCATCGATAACCGTAGGTCGTAGATAATAGATACCCGTATAGCGGGTTCCAAAAGATAAATATCTGCCCGCCCCGATAAGCCCTTATAACTAATTCGTCGGTTAATAGTAATAATAATAGCCGGCGATTCGGGTATATTTTATAGAGTTTGCCGACGTTACGGAATAATCAAGATTGGATATCGAGCTTTAATACGATTAATTAGGAGAATATAATTAAGGTGATCTGACCTCTCCTAATAAGGATAGAACCTAAGACGTAGGTAGGCAAACCGACATTATATCGGACGTTTAATTATAAATAATATCGGAGATTTGGGACGGATATTTTAGCGCGGCTATCGGCCGTAAATTCAAATGCCGATATTATAATAAAGCGTTCCCATCTAATAACCGGCTAATAGCGCATATATATAAGGTTTACCTAAAAAAGCCTCGTCCCGTAAAGGATAGATAGGGTGACCGAGATCCTATCGATATATATATCCAAAAGCACCCGTTCGTTGTCTATTATATTGACGGCGAAGAGAAGGGTATTCCAAAAAACTAAACGCCTTTAATATCGGCTATATATACGCCGATATTAAAATACGGAAGTCGGTGGTGAAATCCGACTTCGATGTAGAATTAGGTTTTGGTTTTCGGTTATGGTCTTACCTTCGTTTATATATTTATTTGCCCAACGGCATAAAGGATAATATCTACGGCGATATCGGCTATAATAGATCAATCGTAGATAAGGTATAATTACGGAGAAATTTTCCCAACTCTAACGTTAAATAGCGAGCGGTACTATTAAAGATAAAGGGTATTAGGCCGGCTATTTATTAATCAGCAGATTACGTTATTTTATATTTATAATTTAAAAAATAAACTATCGATATCCGGATACCCGCAATAGCGTTTATATCTAAAGAAATTTCCATTATCGACGACTTAAAGGCCAATATACTCCTGGAAATAGACGTTATAGGGCTTGAATAATTCGATATTATTAATTTACAATAATATATCGATATCGGGTTATACGGAGTTAAGATCCCGATGCTTTCTAAAAATAAAGGTAGATTTTATAAAATCCGTATTTATAACGCTATATATATTATCGTACCCCCTTATACCCAATAATTCCTACCGGTTATATATAAAATCCACGACGACGACGGTCAAGATTTATTATTTAGCTTTATAATATATAATAAATTTAGGGCATGCTCGCTTATAACCAACGCTAATTTGCATTATATACTGATTAAAAATGATTTTCACGCGCCCATTATTATCCCGGATAACTATTATATCGGATATCTTATATCGCTAGACCCTGATTATTCAGTCTTATATATCGACGATATAGATAGCGAGGCTAAAGAGGCCGCATTCTACATTCCGCCGGACTATCGGATCCTAGATTTGCTCTAGAAAATGCCGATAAATTTTTATGATTACCGGATAAATATTTATATATATAACAACCCGGACGGCATAACCCGTAAATAATTAAATGATTTAATTATTAAATTTGCCGACGTCTTTACCGATAGCGGCTTCGCTAATATACCCTAAAACGAATAGATAAAGGTTTACTTTAAACAAAATTGGGAAGAATTATTACCGAAAAAGTACAGGGCCTACCCGTTAGGGATCTAGGAAGATGAGGTAATGTCGAATATTATGGATAATTTTCAATAATAAGGCAAAGCCGATAAGACGAGGCAATTGGTGCTATTGTTATACCCCATCTTTTATATCTAGAGGAACCTACCAGATAACAAACGCAAAAGCAGAATAATGGTTGACATTAGGACGTTAAATAAAATAGCTTTACAAAACGCATATCCTATAAAATCGCAAAACGATATATTGACTAATATAAAGGGGGCTAAATTCATTTCTATATTCGATATGTTAGCGTTCTTTTATTAATAGCGGGTGTATCCCGACAATAGGTGGCTATTTATAGTAACGATATCTAAAGGCTAATATATATTTAATTGCGCAATAATAAGCTTCAAAAACTCGCCGTTATATATTTAGCGGCAAATAGATAGAATTCTGACCGATTTGCTAGCCGACGCTTATTTCGACGATATCTCTATATCTTCCCTAACATTAAAGGACCATTTAATATATCTCCGATAGATATTATAGATATTGCGCAAATATAATATTTTTATTAGGCTTTTAAAATTATATATCGGGGCGCTTAGCGTAGCGGTGCTAAGTAGAGCTATCGATGTCTTTAGATTATCGATTACGGAAGAGCGCCTAGAGGCTATCCGTAAAATTAAATTCTTAATAAACCTAAAGATATTTAAATATTTTATCGGCTTGGCAAATTATTTGCAACGATATATCCCGTAATATACGATATTGATTGAACCTCTTTAGCAAAGGAAAACGGAAATGCTTATTATCGATATTAAACTTAATGGGAAATATAAGTAATGGGCCTAAAGCATTAGGTTTACGCTTATAATCCCGATAATTAAAAAGATCGCGTCGTTTAATTAAATTAAAAAAGCTCTGCTCCGATACACGATATTGATATATATCGTATCAATATAGCGTTTATTTATAGATTTCGACATATCGGCAACAGCGATCGGAGTTCAGGTATATTATATTAGCGAGGCCGCGTTAAATAAAATCATAAAGAATAGCCGGATATCGACATACCCGCCGCCATTAGCGATTAAACCTATCGTATATTTAAGCAAAGTCCTCCGATAAGCGGAATTGAAATATTGGGCGATAGAGATAGAGCTTTTGGGCTATATTTAGATATTGAAAAAGTGCAAACATTAGATTAACTCGGCGAAAGCTAAAGTTACGGTATTTACGGACCATAAAGCTATTTTAGCGCTATCGACGCAGCTTGATATTATTAATTCGATAGCCCTATCGATAGAGAATAAGCGAATCGTTAGAGCTTTGGAATATATTAGCTAATTCGATATAGATATCCAATATAAGCCCGGGAAAGCAAATATTATCTTAGATAAAATCTCCCGACTTCCGATAAACATATTGGACGCCGATAAAAAGGGCCTTAAAAGCTTAGATATTCTGCCGGATGATCGTGACGAGCATTAGGCTATATTCAATGATCTTCCCCTGCTACCGATATAGCTATTATAGACACTACCGGATGTCGGCGGTATAGTCCTGGGAGATAACACTACTCTATATAGAATAATCATGCTGTAAATAAGCCCAGACTTTAAACACGATATTCAAAAAGGCTACCTTAAAGACTCTATTTAATCGAGGATTGCAGATATTATCCGCTAAAATATAGCCCTGCAATAGAACGTAGCAGAACTCTTATTCAAATTTCGGGACGGTTTATTATAAAGGACGTCGCCGGACACAACACTAAGATTGGTGATACCGCGGATATATATGATAGAAATCTTTAAATTTCTTTATAAAGGACCAGGCATATCAGCTAATTATCACGGCTATACTAAGCTATTGGAGCTCCTGGCGCTATATTGCATTTATTGGGCGTTATATTATTTCCGATAATTCTATAAAATATGCCTTAATTACTAAGTTTTTTAATTACGCCGATATCGAATATTTGGGAGCTTATAACCACTTCTATCGCCCTTATACCCTTACTATTGCATCACTATTGATTTCGTAATCGCTTTACCACTATTACACGACGGCTTTGATACGTATTTGGTTAAAGTAGACAAATTCTCTAAATAAACGGCAATAGCCCCGGGAAAGGTTAATTGGATAGCCGCCCGATAGGCAACAATCCTTATCAATAGTCTTTAGAACTCCAACTAAGGGTTGCCCAAAATTATCCTATCCGATAAAGACTTTAAATTTACGGCAGATCTATAAAAAGCAATATAGCGGATCGTAAGAACGAAGCTTTTATTCATTATAGCATACCACTTATAGATAGACGGCTAATTTAAGCGAATGATCTAAATTATAAAATCAGCCCTTAGATATTATATATATAGCTTTAAAGATCCGGCCCGTTAAATAAACGGGATTGCTCGACTTTAATTCGAAATTAATAATACGAAGGCCGCGTCGACGGGCAAAACCCCAAATATAATAGTTATAGGCTTTACGCTAAATAACGTTATAAACGTAATAGCCGATCGAATTCCTCAATTGGCAAATATAGCCCAAATATATATCGATACGGCAGACGCTATCGCTATCGCAGCGGTAACGATAAAGGCGCATTTTGACCGACGACACTTGCTTAAATTCTTTAATATCGGCTAATAAATATATTTGCGCTTCTATAAAAGATATAATATTCCTATTACGGCAATTGTCGGCCGTAAGCTAAAGCTATAATTCGCGGGCCTATTTAAGATCCTAGAATATATCGGCAGAGCCGTATATAAATTAGATTTCCCACCTAATTAGCAAATATACGATACCGTTTCGATAAATCACTTTAAACCGGCGGTTAGGGATCTATTCGGCAGATAGCTCCCGTACCCGGGATTAATTCGTATGTCGGATCATATATATCGAATAATAAAAGTCCGATAAACCAAATCCATACCCCCGAAAACTCAATACCTAATCGCATATAACGGCTTGAGCCGTAAATAGGATTAATAGAAATCAGCCGCGCAAATCGTTGCCGATAGACAAGACTTCGATAAACTCCTCGTAATATACCGACAATCATTCACCAACACCCATCGGGCCCTTTTATCCGATATTTTATAATAGTATCGGCGTGCAAATAATTATTTCATTTTATTTATTTACACTTTATTCGGAAAGAGCCATATCCGTAATTACCCTATCTTAAAATACCCCTATTACGCAGATTCTATAGCTCCGCCCTATTTTAATAATTTAATTTATACCATTTTTTAATTTAATTTGGACCGACCCTATCTTTTTTTTACTTTCTAACCTTTACCTTAGCTTTTATATTATTATAGCCGTTTAGACTATACGCCGACCCGATATAATTACGATAAAGGCGTTAATAGATATAGAAAACCCGACATACCCGATTATTGCTAAATATAGATATTATACGCCCCGACGCAACCGTAGACGCTATAGGTCCTAAACGAAAGGTAGGCGCCTACGCGAGCGCTATAAAGCGATCGATTAAGAAAAGCAAAGTCGTAGAGACCCTACCCGAAAATAATCTAGGCCCCGAGAACGCCGATACCTATAAGGGAGTTTCGAAATTAGTTATCGGAAATGATTAGGTAGTTAGATATAAAGGGGCTATTTAAAAAGCGTTATCTATACCAAATATTATAGATATAGCATTAATATATCTAATTCGAATTATCCGATTATAATTATTATAAAACGATTAAACGTCGGTAATAATGCTTATCCGCTTCGGCATTAAATTATTACTTAATAATATAGCGGTCGAATATTCTAAGCATATCGCCATCTGCGGCCAGATAGATAACGGATATTTAAACAAAAGGTTCCAATGGTCGTAGCACCGATATACAATATTATAAGCGCTTGTATTGCATACATTAATAAAACCCGACGCCAACGGCGTCCTCCCCGAAACCATCGTCAATTAGAACCCGGCATTCGATAGCGAAAACGGCCTAATATACGCGTAGTGGCGTAAGGCAATCGAATACCTCTATATTTAAGCAAATAAAGGCATAATCTTAGCGAATAAATATAATGCTATAGGATAGATAGGCCTATTGTCGAACGATAAATATAACGAGATTTTTATGCCTAAAGTTAAATACCGTAAAGAATTAAATATCGAAGCGGCCAAAGCGTACGCCCTATTATAAGAAAAGATATTTACCGGCTTTGCTAAAGCAAATACCCCCGTTAAAAAGATATACAATACCATTATAGCGAACACCGACATAGCCAAGAATAACAAACAGGTCAGCATCGCAAACGCGTTTGGCGGCATCGGACTTAACGAAAAGGAAGATATCGGTAAAGCCTCCGACGTATCCGACGATACGGAAAAGGTTGCCGACGATACGGACAAAAAGGCCGACGGCGATAAATAAGGCGATAGCGACGATAACGAAATCTCTAAAATACGCAAAGCCTTCGATAAAGCCATTACGGCTAAGAAATAGAAAATGATATCGACCGACGTATCCGATACGATCGCTAGATATAAAAGCGAACGGGATTAATAGAAAATAAGATATATAGCGTTAGAGGTGTTTAATATTAGATTTAAGCAGATACGAAACGAGCTAATATCGATACTTAAGATATTGATTACTAACCTCGGCTTAAAATCTATAGCTTATATTATAGATATGACCAAATTTGTCAAGATCGGCCAAGATATATTCGATAAAGTTAAGATGCCGCCGAAGCAAAAGCATAGGGAGGTTGTATAATTGGATAGATTAGACGACGACGGTGCCGGCGAAATTTAGGCTTAAGGCGGACAAACTGACAGATATGGAGGATTTCTTTGGAGCGAACGCGGGCGAACGGGATTTGGGCCGAACAGATATAGGCGGGAGTTTAATTGCTGGCATTTTGAATAGAGGGGCACTGTTCGTTTGAGAGCGACGAGGGCGTCGCTATTCGTATTCGGTGGGGGGCAGGATGTCAGGAAACCCCGACACACATACTAGTTAGCTAGTCAGGAGCCACCCACCCGACATGGCGTCCCATGTCGGTTACATACCCAGTTTAGTTAGTCCGGTTTGTTTACCGAAGAGCAACAACAAACAAATACAAAAGACACCAGTCAACCAGTGCAAGCCTGACATCTCTCGCGTCCAGGGCTCTCTTAAGGTTCGGCAAGGATCATTAAGAATGCGACGGGACTTCAGCCCATAGTGCACTCCGCAGAGAATGTGACCTCTGGGAAGTACATCCCAAAATAGGTAAGTACCGTATGCAGTTCCGCCAATTAGAAGACCGGAACTCTTGAATGCACGCGTGCGATGTGACTGTTGGCGAATACTTAATACAGGACAGTAATAACGAGTTCAGCGCGCGATGGCGTCGAGACCGTTGGGAATTTGGGATAAAATGAACACTCGATGTGACCGTTGGCGGATGTTTGGTATCATCGGGTAATCGTCGTCAAACTCAAGCTCATCAAAATGCATCCATCCATGCTAGTAGAATCCTTCGAGAGATACATACTGGGATGATGCGGCCATTGGCACCTGGATCCAGCGTCCACTTGCACCGTTACAGTGACATCTCTGAAATAGTATGCATCAGGATACACTACAAAAGAGCAGCACAAACCATGCGATAGTTTAGGGTTGGGGGAGTTGGGGGATCCTTCCCACAAAATTGCAGCGGGCACCTAGTTCCAGCCGCCAGGCTGTGAACAGTAATTACCTGTCTTCGTGTATCTAGATGTAACTTGTGATCGAGCATTTTGTGCCCAGTAGTATTTTTAGATGTATGTCAACCTGTGAGGGTCCTTGGATCTGTACGGATTAAAGAAGGAGAATCACATCCGCAATGCTTCTCGGTTTCTTTTTCGCTGTCGTTATCTCGACTTTTGTTACGTTTTGGCCAACAGTCTTCAGAAGGTCATCCCTTCCCAAGTTCCACGAGCACCACATTTGCATGAGCTACTGAGCACGGAGGAAGTTTTGCATTGCATTTCAGATCACCATTACCTACGGCAGTCTGTGTCTCCGAAGGCCAGATGTCTTTTTCCATGGCAGATGCGCTGGCCGCCATGACGCCTGAGCAACTTGCTCAGACACCTGCGGCAATACCTCCCCCTGGTGTCACGCCCAACCTCGTCAACCCGTCTTCCAGCGCACCGGTCGTCATTGCAGTCTCTACCGTGCTGATGCTGGTAATGTTTGTTTTCGTTGGGATGAGATTCTATGCCAAGACTGTTCTCCGCCGGAAGGTCACCCCAGATGATTGTGAGTGTGCTTCACATGAACCATGAGAAAACAATCCTATCTCTCCACTAACCAATTTCCTCAGGGACTACTCTAGCAGCCGTTGTCAGTACAGTCGCATGGCCCGACCCTCGATGATCTATGTTGTCAGAAGGACTGACGATTGCCGCTTTCAGATTGGAACATGTTGGTACTATTCCATCTGCATTCATGGTGAGATAGCTTTGAATCTTTATGCCTGAAATTCTCGAAAGGCAAGACTGACGGCACTGTAGCTGTAACAAAAGCCAAGTATGGCACCCACATGTGGGACATATCCGTGGCTCACACCCTCAGTGACGATTTTCTCATCGTAAGAAACGCATTTTGACCAGGGGCCACACTTATCCTGATGAATCTCGGAACTGACGTGGATTTCCTTCTTGCAGGCTTCCTTCCTCCTCAACTGGCCGACTGGCCTTGTCTGGGCATTCGTCAAAACTTCTTTTTTTCTTATGTATCTCCAGATCTTTCGGCCCTTTGCGTGGATGCGAGTCTGCTGCTATTTTGGTATGGCCTTAAACTGGGCATTCTATCTGGCTGTCATAATTGCCAGCATTTACTATCAAGTTCCGGACATCGGCCAGACCTGGCAGCAAGGGTTATACAACGAACGGTACACGAAGGCCTTCAACATGACGATACCCATCGCTTCCGGCAGCCTGGTCTTGGACGTCATCATCTTTGCTCTTCCTCTGATTGCCGTGATGCAATTGCAGCTCACCACAAGGAAGAAACTGGGGGTGACAGCCGTGTTCGCAACCGGTCTCGTGTACGTATCTCATAACCTTGATCGTTCGCAGTCGTGGGATACTAACATCTCCGCAAGGGCATGTGTCGCCTCCTCGCTCAGTATCTACGTCAAGCACAATCTCGGGTATCACCAGCAAGACTACACATACTGGGTGACACCTGTAGTCATTTTGGCTCTTGTTGAGATGTGCGTTGGCATTAGCTGCAGCTGCATGCCTACCGCTGCTGGAGTCTTCAAAGAAAAGAAGGGTGTCTGGAAAGCGTGGCGTAGCTCCGCCCGTACCATGATGCGAGGCCTGCTTTCCCCGAGTAAACATACCAATGTTGCCGGGGACTTTCAAGGGTCGTGGCAGAGCGCAAGTGAACTCAACAAGGATCGGAATTATTACGTCGACATCGAGATGGAGGCGAACACCAGTCCTGCGTCCTCAAGGAAAACCATGGTACCTAGGTCGTCATGATTGGTAGAACCATCTCTTCAAAAATCTGATGGGACGGCACAATGGTTGCAGGTGTGAAGGTTGACGACGGGCTCATCTCTGGGACACTTCGACGGATTTGTGACCAACAGTTATTACTAGCGTAGCGCTGTAGGCGGGACCAGCGATTTTCTTTTCTGAGTGGTGTATTTTGGTTCTCAGCTTTCTAAAGTTCTCTCCGCATGAATCACATTAAAAAAATGACCCATCTTTAGGTTCTTTGACCGATTTGTGTTTATCCATTGTGGACTTGGGATTTTTCTACTCCAGTGTGATGCCACACTTTGCCACAACAGCCTACGCTATGTCATAGGGGTTTCGCTTCGGTGTATTTTTTTTTTTTTTTTTTTTTAGGGCCGCTGCTATACCACCACATATTTGCATTATCCATCACATCCTTCCTGATACTAATCTAGATCTGGGAGTGTTTGACATGAATACTTCCTGCACAAGGTCAAGGTGATATTGTCCGCCTTCTCCTCAGGGCGCTCAAGGATCTTGGCGACCTTGTCACTGCCCTTCTAAAGTTGACCAACGTCGTCTTGGGGTTCATACTACACAGTAGAGGATGGTAGGCTCGCGGAAGCAGCAATGGACACCATTGCTCCGGGCCAGGATGGTCCAAAGAAATCTTCAGACCTCTTGACCGACAGACATAACCCTGGGGACTAAATTTAGGCTGTGGGCAATAGCTCGCATCCTTCCACATGGCTACTACTCTACTTTACTGGTGCGATTCAATTAGCTGGACTCCCGGGGGCGTTGAATGCTACTTTGTGATTTTCACAATACTACATGCGGTACGTACCTAGGTACTTGTACGTACCGTAGCTCGAACATACTGGTATCGACTTGTGCGCTGTGCCGCAGCCTGCAGCTCTAGAACGACCTCGGGACACTTCAAAGATAACTAACATTCACCGTACCATTATTGGCAATATCTGCAGCCTCGCGGCACGTCTTGCTCTCGGATTCAAATGGCGCGTAGCGGCCCTCAAGGTGCATCCTGGCTGCCGCTTGGCACGCAGTGCGCACAGAACGGTCTTCGAAAGAACCTGGAAGTAGAGTATTCGAGGTACTCCGTATTTCTTTGTGTCCTGTATCCGTCCCTTGTCTGCTTTCCCGGATCAAGATGGGTTATTTGCGTTTTTTGGTATAGTGATTTGCGGTACTTATCCGCTGCTTTCCATTACCCAGGTCAAAGACTCAAAGTCAACCAGAAACGATCACCACCCCTTATATTTCAACACCTCAGAAGCTGCGCCATAGCATCATGATTTCCAACATCTCTCCATTGTTGATGGCCTTCTTCATGCTGGGGCTGCCTTGGCTGTGCTGGAGGCTATGGAGGTTCACCATTCGACCGTACGTGAAGCCTCTAGAACCCAAAGAGTTACCATACTGGATACCTTGTAAGCACATACTGCCCTTCCATTGAGATAGTCAAACACGTAAACTGACACCGACAGACTTCGGTACTATACGATCCCATTTATGTGTTTGAGACCAGATAGCTGACATAGGAAGGTCATGCTCATTCGCTATTCGCGGACTACAATCGAACCTTGGCGCAGGGACGGTATGTATCAGATGGATATTGACTTAGGTCTGTGTTTCGATCGGGACTACTAAGCCAGAATGAGCAGGAAATATTTCGGCGACACCGACGAACTATATAGTATTTGTGTTGCTGGAGCGCGCCTCTACATCTGTACCTCTCCAGAGGACGTCGCCGGTCTCTATTCTCGCAACACCGCCACGATCTCCTACCGATCGATCGTTACGGATATGCATGAGTGGCTTGGGGTAACCGATCAAGGCATGAACATTTTGTTCAGCCTCAACCCATCGTCGCTGCACAATACCGGCTTGGCAAGCTCTCTGGAACCCTGGTCGATGGTCAATGAGTATCACAGGATGCAGGGGAAACCAGGAGGAGCCGTTCTCGACGACTTCTTGCATCAAAGGCTGATGCCAGCTGTCGACCATGTCATCGAGGCGGTAATTGACGGCAGCAGCACCTCTGTCGTCGCTAGAACTGACAACGGCGCCATCGTGTCGCTTCTCAAGCTGGTGACCGAAATCTTTGTTCGCGGAAACATTACTGCATTTCTGGGTACCAAAATCTGGGATGCGTCGCCGGGCCTGACAGACTCGTTCGAGGTCTGGGAGCGGTCAAATTGGAAATTCATGTTCCAACTGCCTGATTTCTTGAGTAAAGATATGCTACAAGCTCGAGACGACATCATCGACTCACTCAAGAGATACCTGTGTATCCCACAAGAAGAACGAGCTGACAGAGGTTATTTCGTCAAGTCGGTCGAGGCTATGATGGACGATGTGGGGTGCGACAAAGAAGACACAGCCAAGGTGTTGTTCTTGCATTTATGGGCGTAAGCATCTCCTCCTTTCCTGTCATATTGGTACGAAGCAACATTCCTAACCCCGTCATGTCGTTCAGGATCCTCGGCAATGCTTACAAGCTAGCTTTCTGGACTCTGGCTTATTTGGCCTACGACTCTGACCTTCTTGATGCCGTCCGTACAGAGGTTCAACTTGCGGTTAAGGACAGTCACCTGGATAAACCATATCTGGCGGAGTATTGCCCGCTACTGGATTCGGTGCTCAGTGAGACAATACGCTTGACGTTGACGTCTGCCTTAGCACGTGATGTCGTTGCACCAACGAAAGTAGGGAACAAAATGCTTCAGCCAGGGAACAAACTGCTTGTACGTTTTGAATGCTCTCCTTCACCGCGCACAAACTGCATTGAGGCGAGGCTGATACTTTTATGCATTCAGGTTCCCTATCGGATGCTTCACCACGATCGCTCAGTCTGGGGAGCTGACCCTGCTCTCATGCAGCCAAATCGTTTTGCAGAGCAACCCAAGCTGCATTCGTCGAAGTCATACCGGCCTTGGGGAGGAGGCCACACTGTGTGCCCGGGCCGTTTCATGGCCAAAGGCGAAATCAAATATGCCATTGCTCAGATTCTGACGAAATTTGATGTCACCATTGACGTGGAAAGGACACAAGAAGCTCTTGTTGGGAAGGGGAAAACCGGAGATGGTCGGATGCGATTTCCCACGATTGACCAGACAAAGCCGAGCCCGGGGCTCAGCCTACCTGTCAAGACCGAAGATGTTTTCCTTGTCCTGAAGCAGTCAAGGATTTCTTGAGATGCAGTGGTTGCCGTGGAAGGGAAACAGAGTGTAATTTCTTGAGTAAACGATCTATGCCAAACAGTTGTATGCACGCGGGACAACAGTGTCTGGGAACGTGTTGGGGAGTCTTGCATTCAGAAATCCGATGTATTTATTCATACAATCTATAAGCCTTCATTGTTCGCCTTAGACTACCTCTCATTCATCACAATGAACAGTAGACGTTTTCAGCTCAGCGAGTAACCTGCTTAGGTACTATGTAGGTGAGTAGGTACTCATACCGCCACGCCGTCAAGTCCATCCGCGTCTAACTTCAGAGCCGATCATCAGAGGATGTGTCCAATACACAGGTATTGGGAACATAAGTCGGACCTATCGTAACTTGTCTACAGGTACGGAACTGAGAATACATAGCTAGAGCCAAGTGCGGTCCACCAAAGGTGCAAGTTCGGAAGCAGGGTTGGGCCTGATTGCCGCATCAAAGCTTGTCTCTCACTGATCACCACCAAAAGAATGTCTAGAAATGCGAGGACGCTATTTACTATCCGCTGGATCTGAGGCTGAGGCTGGCGACGGAGGAATTCACGTTCAGGGGCGAGGAGCGGGTGTTAGATGAGTGGCCTGCTACTTCGGTGGAATTTCGTGGGAAAGAACAGGATGAGTACATATTGTTACGGCACAGATAGGAGATATGCATTGTGGGAGGGCATGAAAGTGTGGACTCCAATGGACGGGAGATCTTGAACCCTCTAAGTCATAGGCACCAGAACCTGATTCCAGCTATGGAGGCAGAAGTAACAGTTTAAAACAACACTTTCTTTCCTATGGTGCTATCTCCATTTTAAGCCAAACTAGAATCAATTCTGCTCCATTCCCTCTACAAGCTGCCTTACCTTCCGCTCCAGCTCCAACAGTCTTGGATCGTCCCAGCGGCGCATATGAATCCACGAATCAGGAAGCATGACCAACTGTGTGGTTCCCTCCGCCTGGCTTGCGACATCTGCCAGATCTCTGACCATCTGCTGGAGCTTGGAATCCTCCCAGCTTACCAAGCCCTCGTTGTTGAATTCAGACATGCGAAACTCCAGTGCGAGGCTCAAGCACTTGCGCTGGATATCTGCTAACTTGGTCTCGAGTTCTTTCAGAGTGGCTTGCTGGGCCTGGAGACGAGTACTATGGGCGGAGACCACCTCTCCAATGGAATTATTGTTCAGGGTAGCACTCTTCAATGAGTCCACATTCTTGGCCAGTTTTGTGTTCTGTGCTTCAGACGTCTCTGCGCTGCCTTGCAGGGTCTGTATTTTGCTTGACAGATTGTCAATCATTTCCCTTTGAGAAGTGACTGTTTCTACTGTCTTCTGAAGCTGTTCTGTTATATTGGCCAGCTGGGAGTTGTTCTCCTGCACGTCGGTGGACGTGGCTTCCAAAGCCTTCACCTTCTTCTGAAGTGCACTAATCTCATGCTGGGAATTCTTACTCTGTTCAAGTGTCGTTGAGTCTGACAACATGAAATGCTCCAGATTCTCCTTGAGCAGGTCGACGTCGACTTGCTGCCTGTCCAGGGCCTCTTTTGTGTCCTGCCCTTGGTCTAACCTGAGCAGCACCTCTCTCATACATTGCTGAAGCTCCTGGTACTGGAGACCGTGGGCTGTGACCTGGTCTTTGAGGCTGGTGATCTGCTGCTGCTGCATAATAATGGTCATGGTCTGGTCTATGTTGATACCAGACAAAGAGGAATTCTGGGTATGGGGCGTCCCAAGGTTCTGGATGGTGGAGACACGCATAATGAAGAATATCTGGTTTGGTATTCTGTGATTTTCGTAGTAGTTAGGATTTTCGATTGATGGAATTGTGGTTGTTACTGGGTTGAGCTGCTGATATGCCTGAAGATGGTGTTGCTTGTGGTGCGAACTGTGTGGCAGGGGAAGGAGAAGCTGGAAATTCAGGCCACAGACTAGGTATTTTATACTTTCTATCAATAAAGTCACTGCCAACTTACTCCTTAAAGATAGTCAGTGCTCAGAATCGTGAATGGGTCTAGGAGGGTGTCCCACAATCCACTAATGCTCACCTCTCTAAGACTGACATATGAGCATTCCTGCAAAGGCCTCTTCCACACCACATCTGGAATCCCACCAACTCACATAATACCTATAGTCCAGAGCCTGCCAGAATTGACATGATTACACAGATTTACAGTGCTCAGGTGCTCAGATGAAACCTGACTGGAGGACTGCTGCTGGCCAAGTCACTGCTGTTGTGTGACCACCAACCTTTCATGTACTGTACTTATCATTTAATACAGGGAAATGGGCATGGGACTCTAGACACAAGCGGACTGTTGGTCATGAGACGACACACTCAGCATGGTATTTACTGCATTCCAGGTTTTGAGTGGCGTTGCTCCTATAGTAGCAACGATCTGCTGTACCATTTCCAAGACTCCATCTATCCCAGGTTCAAAACCCACACCTGGGGGCAACAAGGACTGGTTCTGTGTCAATGCTGCTATTCCGACATGATGCACACAATCCATCACTCTATGACAAGTCCATAAATGATGACAAGGGAGCTCAAAGAAACAGGGTCCAGTTGCTATACCCAGTTTCATGGTCGATCAGTCACAGAGAAGATCACAAGTCTTGGACTTCGGGACCTTAGTGATACTGAGGGTCAGTACACCCATCATTTCCATGTCATATTGCTTCCAACAAAAAAGCTGAAGGTCGCTGCAGTTACCACAAGCCACAAGCAGAGAGGGGTCCCACCCAGTGAAAGTGAAGCCATCAACACAATGCAGGGGCCTTTCTGGACGGATCAGACCCAGTGATGTCTTCACCAGCACCCTGCCCTGCACACCCTACACCTGTGATTTTCACTGTCTTCATCTCCAAAAATTTGAATATAAAAACTGCGTTTCTATCTAGGCAGTAGATCCAAATCTCTAGCAGTCTCCCATCACATACACACACAAAAGACTCACGACCATCAATCACAAACAACCATCATCCCCCCTCACCACTTGAGCACCTGGGCAACTCAACACACAATAAACTACTAAAAACCAACAACCACAACTCACACTTCCACACATCCACACAAGCCCACCAATCAACATGAAGTTTGCTACTTTCATCATCGCTTCCCTGATCGGCCTCGTCACCGCCAACGGCCAGTGCTGTATCCCTGGCTGCAAAACCTGCAAAGACGAGCAATGTGGTAGCCTCGGCGACAACGACTGCAGTAAGAACAGCCTGGTGAGTATTCTTTTCCACACGCCTAGCTCTCCCCCTCTCAACCTGTTCTGCCCTGCAAACAAACAACTCCCACAAGGCGCCTGATCCTAACCATGTCCCCAACCACAGTACACTGTCTGCTGTGCTGAGGAGAAGCTGAGGCACGTTCGTGACTTCTCTGTCCACAAGGACGCCCAGTAGTTCACCCGGAACAAACAGATGGCACCCTATCCCAATCGTGAGCGCCATCTAGGAGGCAGGACAACAGGAAGACCTCCCAAGACAAGATACAGGGTCAAGGATCAGGGGAAGAGTCAGGAACCTAAGAACACCAGAAACATGGGAGCATTACTTGATGGAGGAGGTGGTATGTGCTCAGCATATGATATATCCACATAGGGGATATAGAGATAACCCAAACCTGGAGATCAGAATGAGGCAGAACTACTTAGCTGCCTAGACAATAGAATACTCTGCAAGTTCGGAAAGCAAACAAAGGCTCTTTGGCCCTCAAACCCTTCACTTACCTATATGAGCAAAGTGACAAACCCCCAACAACATGAGCCTGGAATGGCAGCTCCCGACTGTATGTCTCTGCTCTCTCACGACGAAGTGCGCATCATCTTGCGAGATTAGAATTGGGTGAGTTGGCACTGACGTCGTCCAGCTCGCTCCGGCTCAGCAGCGGGGCCAGCCATTACTAACACCGCATCAATCGTCAAAATGTGGACTTTTATGCGTGACACGACCGCTGATGATTACCACGGAGTGCATGTTGGCAGGCGAAGTCCTTGTGCTCCGAGGGGATCTGGGCCATGTGGAGAGGCTATGAAAAGACGAATAGACTGGCAGTTGGGGGAGAGCAGTAGGTGCAATGACGCATGAGAACGCCCATCGGGTCTGCGAGGGCATCAAGAAGGTCTCCGGTGTGGGCGTACACGCGGGGGAAGATGGTGTACGGGGAATATCGCGGAGGGCTCCGAAGTGGGTTGTGCGCGGGGTGAGATGGTACTCCGCATTGCTTGATGTGCGACGTCCGTGGCAGAGCCTCAGCGAGGAGTACACCTTGCTATAGCTAGCGATGTGCTCCATCTATTGCTGAATTGGGAGGAGGAAGCCAGCAGACCGGCAGGCCGTGTCATCAGCCTTCTCTCCACGGAACACAGTCCAATGACCGAGACGTAAGATCGATACCAGGGTATGCGCCGTGGACTCGATACCGCCGTTGGATGCTTGCCATCAGCCTTGAATGAAAGCTCAGGGTCGTCACTTACAATTCTTGACCAAGAGTATGTTCTCCACCAGCGATCCGACATCAGAGAACGCATACCATCGTGAGAGTCTCCCAAGTCGTCAAAGGCAGTCGGAATCGAGAGAGTGGGCGTCGGGAGTGACACATGTCACAAAGAAGAAACGAGGAGAAGCCCAGAGTGTAATTACAAAGTGGTCGAGAAAGCGTGGTCGCCAACCCTTCGGCTCTCCGCCCCATTGCTCTCAGCCTCGCACCGACGACACACGCAGTCAAATCCCCACGTCCTCGACAACCTACTTCTCCGCTCCTCCCTACTCAACGTCTCCTCCTCCCCAGGAGCACCCAGATACGAGATCTGCAGCTCCTCCCCCGCCTCGACGGCCCTCGCCGCCTCAAACACCCACGTCCTGCCCACCCTGATCTTCCACACATTCGGCTTGCAGCTATGATTGAAATAGCTCGCCGACGGCCAAACGCCGTACCCGAAGAACTCGGACCCCTCGTCCTCAAGCGAGCGAATCCCAAAGCTGTTATGCACCTCACGCGCCTTCGCCACCCGCAGCGTGTCCGGCGTCACCAGCGGCAGCAGCTCCACCGGCAGGGACGCGGCCAGGAACAAGAACGCGCTGAGATACCCACTCAGCTCCTGCACAGACGTGTACGGGCACGGGTCGTCCTCCAGCTCCAGGATGGCCGCCCATCGCTCCGGGTGGCAGTGCCGCGCGAGGATGGTGTTGACCTGGAACGACAGGGTGTCGAGCAGGAGCGTCGGCGGGTTGCGCAGCGCCTGCTGCAGCGCCTGCTTGTCCGCTTTGGAGTTGTTAGTGCTGCCCTCCTGCCCAGCAGGAGCAGCACGACGGGCGGCCAGGATGAGCGCGGCCTTGGCCTCGGCCAGCGCCCATGCCGCGTCGACGACCGCGAGGGAGGGCTTGACGTCGTCGTAGCCGACCTGCACCTCCTCGCGGCGCGTCTTGGCTTTCAGCGTGGACTCGACGACGGCCCAGGCTGCGAGGCTGACGGGGTCGTGGCGCTTGGCGGCAGTGGCGGCACAGGCCTCGGAGCAGAAGGCGAAGCCGTGGGTGGAGTCGCGGATGGGCAGCTTCTTGCCGTGGTGGTAGGCGAAGCACTCCCAGCAGACCTCGCCGCGGTACTCGCGGCAGAGGACGTGGGCGGTGAGGTCGTCGGCGGTGTAGACGGCGGTGCCGGCGGGGAGGGCCTGGGCCGCGAAGGCGCCTCGTCCTGCGCCGGGGGCTTGTTGGATGGTGAAGAGGGGCGGCGAGTGGTCGTCGGAGGAGGAGTTGGATTCAGCCATGGCTGGCAGTTGTGAGGGTTCCTGCGCTCATGGGCGGGTTGCAATGGTCGTCCTCTGGTGACGACTTGCTCCTGCCTGAAACTCCGTGTTGCTTGCAGGAATGAAGCAGAAGAAGGCCAGTTTCACAAGGGCAGATGTACCAATTTTGGCAGGGAGATCCGCGGGAATAGTGGCAGACGCCTCCCGGCAAAAGGGCGACCCGTTGTGGCGCTCACAATTCCAGATCGAGTCATGGGTGGCGTACGAGGTTTTCCATCTTGACGAGGGACCAATTCTTGTGTGTGGGACATGTTTCTAAGACCACGTGCAAACATTGCAAGTCTGGGTTGGTCAATGATTTTACTGCAAATGTCCCAGTATGGCTGGACTGGTTTGGAGAAAGAAAGACCACGACGCACAAAATGAAATATTTTGTCTCAACATCTCAGACCTGTCAAATCTGTCATGACGCCAATATATTCCAGAGTCCCTGCCAGGGTCACAGACAGGTCGCCTTTCCCCTGAGATTTAACAGCTGCCGCCTGCTGCTTCCTTCCCAACGTGAATCCGCCTAACGTTGCCGCGGCAGTGGCGGGCGAGATTCTGTTAGGAAAATTCACGCCTCCAGAGTCAAAGTGGAGACAGACGCGTTCAGTTCATTCAACGCGTCAGGTATCAGAAATGAACTTTTGGATCTCACAGCTCATGGCCAGTCTTACTCTTTGTCAGGATTTTCCATACCAGACAAGTTGAGGTGCTATCTTCTGTCACTCACCAATTGTCGCGTTCTAACTTCTGTCCCGAAATTATGGCACCTGGCAAAAGAGCCCGCCCGTCTACTGCTGCTTCGACCACAGTCTCGCCGGCCCCTGCACCAGGACCAGCACCAGCACTAGCACCGGCTGCTGCTTCCCCCCCAGCAAACAGTGGAAGAGCAGTTGGCCGCCGGATCAAGCGAGAGGCACCAGCTGAAGACGCGGACGTTGATGCAGTGGCTCCGCAATACGAAGATGACGCTACTCAGCGCCCATCCTCTCCCTCGCCGCCGGCCATCCAGCACTCCTTCGCACACTTCTACCTCTCAGACAACTTCGCCGACCTGGTGATTACCTCTGGCGGGGCTGTGTTTCCAGCGCACAAGATTGTCATCAGTTCCGAATCCCCGGTCCTCGCGGCCAAGTGCCATGCAGCCGCACCGGTGCGTGTCTCTCTCCCCTTGGAACATGGAGTCCCCCAGTCCGCTGCACTGAGCAGATCGTGGACCTTCCGGCTGATTCAAATGAGAATAGGGTGTCGACAACAAGCTGACTATGAGGCTCGATGAATACGACCCTGAGACCGTGAAGCGTGTGCTCGAGTGGAGCTACCGTCGCTTCTATGAAGATGGCGAATACCCTGCCAGCGTCCCTTCGTGGCTTACCATCATGACTGTCGCCCAGGTCCAGGAAGCCCTGGAGGTGGTCCCAGGTTCCATGGACGATATGGAGGATCCGCATCTGGAGTGGACGGTGCAACCAGTCGAGGGCGTATCTTGTTCTTGGGTTGATGATGCAGAGCAGGAAGAAGACGAAGAGGACGAGGAGGAAGAGGAGGACGAGGAGATGGACATGGATGACGAAGGCCTGGAGTCTGATGATGATATCTTTTCCAACGGCTGGGGTGAATACATCTCTGACGACCATTACATCGAATGCAGCCTGGATTACGACTCTGGCTCTGATATGGAAGACGACCCACCTGCACTATTACAACAAGACAAGGAGAAGTGGGAGGAAGAAGTACGCCCTCCCTACAGCATCAGCCTGCAAACCAGTCTGCGAGTATACATCGCAGCCCAGGAGTTGAAGATGCCGGCCCTGCAGCTTCTCGCCCGCGAACGATTTGTGCACACGGCCACCGTGCACTGGGCCCGGTTCGACGGGCTTGCCGATCTGATAGAGGAGATGTACAAGAGGACCGAGGAGGCGGATCCCCTCCGGGCTTTCATGTCTCGGCTAGTGGCTGCTCGCTATCCAGGGCTGAAGTATGGACAACCGCTTCGGACGCTGCTGAGGGATCTGATGGGAAAGCTAGGTGGTTTTGCACGAGATGTCTTGGATTGGTCTCCCGAGATAGTATATAACCGCGACTTATAGCCCCGCACACCTGGGCATCTATTTGAAAAGACGCGTCGTTGGAGTTCTTCCGCCTGGAATCTGCCCACCGGGGCCAATGCCAGACTCCGAGACCATGGGGCACATCTGCTTTGGGGGACACAGAGTCGGCTTCCGGTCAGCACGTGGGCAATCTCACCCGTGCCGCTCGTGCTCAGCCTGGACTGTTGTCGACACAGGCGCAGGCGGTAGCGAAGGTGCCGAACAGGCCGCTTGTGAGCAGGGGCGCATTACATGAGGAGGCATGAGGCTTTGAATCAGCGGAGTGAATATGCAGCTCTTCAGCAACATCCACCCAGATGAGAGCGCGGTAGCTAGGTACTTCGGAAGTGTGGAGGTATCAAACAATGCATGGCTTCGTCACCGAGCAGTCAATCACATACGACACGTTCAACCGATCCAGGGCTGCAGAGGTCATCAACTACTATGTAAGGCTTCTCGAGGACTATGCTATTTCCACATCTGATTCTGAGAGAGAGCAGCGCAGCTGATATTTGGCAGACACTCGAGCATATCCCGTTATTCAACGCCATTGCTGAGTACTTTGTCTTGTTCGAGAAATGGTTCTGCTCCGTGCCAGGGCCCATCAACCCCAACCGGGCGCATGTCACGTAAGTTGGCTCTAGGGCTGAATGTAGCGGCACTCCAGAAACCTCTTCTTACACTTTGTAGGTCTGGAACAAGCAAAAAAACGATAACGCCTTCAATGTTTACAGTCTGCTCTAGAAATCGGTCTTCGAGGCCTTGTCCGAGGCAGTGGAGTCCCTTTTCTCTGAGAGGGTTCGACGTGGTTGATTCACATAGCTAATAGACACTTCGCTATAGATATGGACAGCGATCTAGGTACCTTTGAGGGCGTCAAATTGTCGCCGCTAGAAGTGGTGCTGCGAAGTTGTCCCCCCCCCCTTTTCTTCCCTAGCTTAGCCCTAGATGCTACCCGACCATCTCGCCATGTTGACGAACGGTATATCTCAGTCTAACAGGGCGAGGAGGCTTGCGCGCTATGTAGTTGTCCCTGTCGATGCCATATGGCCCGGGCCAGTCCGGCAGTCCCGGCGCCTTCGCGCCGTGGGCATCCACCAACTCCCAATCGAAGGTGGCGGCAAACAGCGCCGTGATGATACCGATCTCCAGCTTCGCAAACCGCATCCCGATGCACGGATGCCGGCCCCCGCCAAACCCTATGTACGCAAACGCCGTCTTGCGGTCTTCCGCGCGGTCGGCGAGATACCTGCCCGGGTCGAACGCCGTCGGGTCGGTGTACACCGCCGGGTCCATGTGGACGTCGTCGATGGGGTACAGCGTGAAGGCGCCGCGCGGCAGGATCTCGCCCGCGCCCGAGCCCGAGTCCTCCGCGATCGGCAGGTCCCGGCCGCTGACGTTGCGGCGGTAGGCGGTGCCGACCGCGGTGAAGCGCACGGTCTCGCGCAGCGCCAGGTCGATGGAGGGGAACTCGGCCTCCCAGTCGTCGACGGTGAGGGCCGCCAGGACGTCCGCCGCAGCTGTTGTCTGCGAGGCTGTGGCGGTGGGGCGGTGCTTCCGGAGAGACGCGTCGACCTCGGACTGGACGCGGCGGTACCACTCCTCGTTGTTGGCGAGGAATGCGAGGACCCACGCTGCGTTGGGGCCTGAGTTGACCAGGCCCGCGAAGATGGTCCCGATGGTACACTGCCACGTGGAACGATTCAGCATCCTAAATCACGACCATATGTCCGTTTGAGGTACGGAAATATATACTCACCGAGACGATACTCGTCGTATCAGCACCCGTCTCGACAAGGTACTGGAAGGCATCGTGTTCCTGCTCTCCCCCAGCCTTCCTCCGTTTGGCGATCCTGCCGAGTATGAGAAACATTCTGACCCCAGCAATAGTCTGCCGTATCCGGCCGAGTGTGGGCAGCCAGGGGAACATGATACGCATCGGGCTCGAGCCACATTCAATCTCTCTGAACAGCCTCAAAGTCGTGCCGAGGAGCTTCGGATCGTTGCTAATTTCGGAGGCACCGACCGTCCGCATCGTCAGTTTGTACACGATCCTGTAGATCTCGTCGAATGGATCGATGATGCCTGTGTTCTTGTCGCCTCCCCGCTTCAAGATACGGCGGAGTGAGTCTGATGCGTCAGAAACAAGCCGTGGCAGGGTACGGGCAAAATACTCCTTCTGCATCAGCTTAATCAGAGTCCGATGGGACCATGTATGGAAATCTTCAGTCCTGTCGCCAATGCGGACTGGGTTTAGTGATGACACGGTTCCAGAAAGCAAGGCGTTGCACCTGCATATCGATGGCCAAGGTCACCGCCTTGGGTCAGTTGAAGCTATTTCAAAAGGAACGACAGGAACCTGCCTCTACATGTTGCGAAGTACTTACCCCTCGATCAAGCTCAACGACTTCGACTCAAAGTTGAACTTCCTCGCACTCGTACCTGACAATCCTATCACCTGATATTTGCCGATGTACGTGCTTATATTGCCTGTGGGTGACTGCTTGGTGCTGTCCATCAAAAAGGTCTTGCGCGCCCCGAACAGTTGCAGCGCGCCGAAGACGGGCCATCCCCGGATCAGCTTGGGTGCGCCTTCAGGATAGGCAGGTTGCCATGTCGATTTGATGAGAATGGCGAGTAGTGAGAGGAAGCCAATGGAGATGACGGCGAACATTTTGTTGCTGGTCAAGTCCGTGAGCCAGTGCGCTGTGGACTCGGCCAAGGCACGCGGGATGCCCGTGCCATTGACCATGGCGACGGGGTAGCGAAGATGCTAGAGGGAAATTATGGCTTTGCTGTACGGAAATGGAAGCTCGGGTACAGCATCAGGAAGCTGGGAATATCTGCTGCTAGTTTAGTAATTTAGTGTTCCGCGCTTCAGTGTCCCGGAGCTGAATGCCGTGTTGATGACATGTGTGCTTACCCGCTTGGAACTAGAACCATCCTCTACGGCTATCACAACGCGGCATTCAATTGCAGTGCACGATAAGAGGGCCCAATTCCGTAGTCACGGACTTTGTTTATGTCAAAGTTTCTTTACTCGCTTAGTGCATGTGCAGATAGTAAAGCTCCGAGCGAGGTCAGAAGCTGCTCAGCTAGATATCACACATACTCCACTTGGTCGCTGTTGCCCTCTTTCCTCCTAAATTCTTCAGCGATGGGCGTGTTCATCTCTGGTCCCAGGCCCCTCGTCTCCGCCTCGACCCTTGTTCTTCTCCTGGGACTGAATAAACTCGTGGGGAAAGACTTGCCCCTGCCGACCACCACAGGCTCCCTACTGCGCACCTCTACCTTTTCCTTCCGTCGGAACCTGCCCCCATGCCATTTGGCACCCCAAACCAGGAGCATCAGTGCCACCAGTGCTACATTCACCCAAAGAAGCGTTAGTAGGGGCCCGCCCCCGGTCGCTCGTATTCCGAGCTTGTAGTAAAGCCCATTGATGAGATTCTTGAGGAAGATATTCGCGGACGTGACGAGCACCGCAGCCACAAGAAAGAAGATAAAGGCAATGAACACGAGGGTAGATATAATGATAGATATCAGGCGCCGACGGAGACAGACATAGACGAGGGCGATGGGAAGGATGAGGAAGAGGGCAACGATGGCGAGAATCTGAAGGACCAGAATGGCAATCTAGAGATCTGAGGTTAGACAGTGGCTCATACCTAGGTAAGCAGAGAGGGATAAGAAGAAAGAACTCACGAAGATATCAACAAAGCCGTTGTTCCGGTCTGAGAAGCGTCGGAGAAAATTGAAGCTGGTAAAATCGAGAGTCGAGCCCCCCACCCCAAAGGTGTCTGATCCACCAAACGTGTCCTCATCCAGCGCAGCTGTCCCAATAATGTCAGTTGACCTTTCTTTCTCTTCCACGAATCATGACCCAGCAAAACTCACTGTACCGCACGCATTGGAACGTATTGAAAATCAGCGCCTGCTGCTGATTGCCTGTCTGGAAGAACTGCCCGTTGCAGATGTTCAACATGTAGAAGGCATAGAAGCCCTGGAGGGCAAAGTTGCCCATGATGTCGCCGAAGAAGTCGTTCACCTGGCCGCCGAATTCCTTCCCGATCCGCGAGTTGCCTCGGGCCGCACTCATGATGCTGTTGGAGACAAGCTGGAGGTCGCCGAGGAAGGTTTTGGCGGCAAAGGCCTGTGGCCCTGTCGTACCAGTCCCGATGCTACCGCTGTTTGGAGTGCCACCTGCGCCTGTGCCGGTACCAGTGCCTATTCCTAGGCCAGTGCCAGTGCCAGTGCCAGTGCCAGTGCCTGTTCCTAGGCCAGTGCCAGTGCCTCCGTTGCCCCCCGTCAGAGGATTATTATTATTGTTCCCGCCCTGACCAGGAAACGCGAAGCCTGCAGCTTCCGGTGCAGTATTGGCGTCGGCAGCCATTGAGGCATCATCATCCCGTTTGAAAAAGGAGCCATCGAAGCCGATGGAGTTTTGCAAAAAGGCCGATGTGTCGATCTGGTCCCCAAACTGCGTCAGCCTCCTAATCTCAGGCTCGCGCGGCATATCCATATGCCTTGAAAAGCGCCAGACGACAGGAACTTACAGTGACAATGCTGAATAATTCCAAGGCAGACTGCTCTGATGTCGACAAGAGGGCAATCATGGAAAGAATTATGGTCAAGACGGCCAGCACAGCTGTGATCAGGGCCGGAGTGGGCCCTCGCAGGTAGGATTCGTAGTAGGCCATGACGCGCTCTTGCTCTGTCTGGTTGCTATCCTCCTTGTTGGACGACGTACAGATCGGGGCCTTCTCAGCATTGGGTGCTTGGCTTCAAAGTTGATAGGATTCAATATCTGGACGAATAATATAAAGGAAGCGAGTATCAAAGGAACCAGGTAGCAGTCAGTCGTCACGGCCACCAAGGGGGAGATCCTCCCCACAAGTATATGGGACAAAAACCCGTCTAACCCCATCTTCGAGTATTTCGTCCTTGCATGAAAGCTCCGAGTTGCTCGACAGCGCCCGTACCTAACGGTGATCCCCTCGGCTTTTTTGCACCCCCCAACACCTGGGTGTGATCTGCACTGGTGAGAAATCTGGAGGCAGTCACAAAGTCGGCCATCATGTATGCGAGGGTCCCGAGCGCCAGTTTCGAGACAGCCGTCCGCATGGCTGGCAGGCGGTAGCGCATGAGACACCCGGGCCCAGGTCACAGCGCAAGAGCTTCATGGGCGACTTGGCTTCCGGACGGCAAGGGGCCCACTAGCCCGGCCCTAACGGGCGGCATTGATCGTAGGCTCTTGCGGGGCGTTGCAGATGGTGTCGCCTGCTCGACTGCGATTATGGCCTGCCTGCCTGCCTTGCCTGCCTGCCTGCCTTGCCTGCCTACACACAATGAATGACATGAAGACCATCAGCGTCAGTCCTTCCTAATTCAGTGCACGCTCAAGCAATGTCGATCGGGACTTGACGAGGGCGTGCCCAGGCCAGGCAAGCAGAGTTGGGGGAAGAACAATAACCTCCTTGAAGTTTCACTTGCTCGAGCCTCGCAGCTGGCATTTAGAATTCGGTGTCTAGATTGCTGGACCCCACCAGCGCGAATTGCCGCTTGTCCGGGGACCGTGCTCAGTACTGTATGTACGGAGTAGTTGACGAGAAATGTGTTGTATGCTGGTCCGAGTAATTAGAAAGAATGTGCGCAATAATGATGGCGCACGCGACACTTGGACTTGGACGTGTCATGTCTACAGAGTCAGGGTGTACAGTCTGGAAGAAGCAAATGCCAAGAAGTCAAAAAACAAAAAAAACAAAAAAAGTACGGATACGTTACCTGTACCACGATAATTTTCCGTCGACGTCAGTCCCGCGGTCCGGTCCGGCCTCGCGGTTTTCCCCGCTGCGGCACCCGGCCCACTTCAAGCATCAGACCACTTTTCCGGGACCTGCAGCAATATCGTCAGATAGTGAAAACTCCCCTGCTGCCCTTTGTCAACCTTGGAAGTTTGTCCTGGCCTACCCGCCTACCGGCCTTCGCGGTGTCACGGTGTCTAATTTGCATGGTCGAGCTTCGGGTCGCAGCTTCGGGTCGCAGCTTCGGGTCGCCGCGCTGCCGTGCTGCCCCGGAAGTTGGATGAGGACTGACAGCTCGGAGATCCGCAGGATACACTGCATGCCGGAATGCATAGGAACCTCTTCCCCGGTGTGCCTTTGCATACTATGGTACTTTCCTGTCAAAGTACACAAGCCACACGGGCAATCTCCTGTCACTGTGGAAGGACCAGTCACATCTCGACTCCAGTGTGCAGCATTCGCTTGCGCTGCCCCCGAGGATCGTCAATACTGTCTGTGTACGGGCCAAGGAGGTGTGGGAAGAGACGCACAACAACGCAGTGGATGGCTACGGGGACTCGGGTAGAGGAGAGGACATAGGCGAATACGGAGGTCTAAACATATTCAAGACCCATGAGTGCAGAAATTCGCCCCATCTACACGCTGATGCAGCTGTTTTCTCTTGACGGGCTGACTTGGTCACTTGCAGGTGCTCTCTCAGGTCTCGCCCAGCCATCCAAGTGGCAGCGGCCTCTTGCCCACGGCGTCGAGTCGTCAAACGTGGGACGGCACCTACTTATAGAGTGTGCCCGCGCCTGGTTTTTCGAGCCCGGAACTAGACAGAACTTCAGCATTTATGAACGCCGAAAAAGAAAAAGAATAAAAGGCATGCTCAAGACACTAGTCGGCGCATCTTGTGATAGGAGAGGCTTGAAGGCATCGTCGGTTCCAGACCACTGCACGCCAACTCCACCTCCAGCGGGCCCGGCCGTTGTCTGACTCTGAATCGCCCGGACAGCTGGCGTGATAATCACCAGGCTTAACCAGGATGACGGCAGGAACCCTGTGCTATTCTCTGTTAAGGCGCTACTTCACATGGCCCGGGTTTACGCGTGGGCACTGCATTGGGAGAAGTCACTTTCTATCAAGCGCAAGCTACAGCTACCTACAAGGGTCGCACAAGCTCTAAGCGAGCCCGGTGAACGTCGACTGCGCTGCAGGCTGTCTTCTAGGCATGCTGAAAATCATCCCCCACAACGTGAGCAGGGCGGACATGGGCGCGTCCGGGCTCTGTGCTCGATATGAAGCTCACAGCAAGCCTTAGCTAGATATGCTCAGCACGGTCGCACTGTACAGCCAGTCGTATGATGACAGGTCGAAAGTCGACAGTTCGCAGGTCCATGGGCTGCATACAATGTCCCAGCATGTCCACTTCCAAGCTGCGAGTACTGGCTTCTGGGTGCTTGGCCTCGATCTCGATATCCTATGTCGGCTCGCTACTTCATTCCCGCCGACACAACCGGGGCAACGAATGAAATATGACGAGAAGGGATCGCGGCGCAATGGCAGATATATATCTATTAGCATGTACCTGCCACTACTGGTGTATCATGATGGGCCTTTTTCAGCTTCATCAGCATATCACGCCTGGAATCAAAGTACTACCACTCCTCAGGCCGTCCATCGACCTCAACTGGCCCATAACGTCCGTGACTTCGCCGAAACTCTCTTGACAGACACTTCGAATTCGACAGGATTTCCTGATCCTGGTTGATCTTTCACACTTTCGCTCGACGAAACCTAAAACTACTACAAATCCCGAGGTCAAAGCCATCTCCCATTCCAACATACCAGCCCCACATACCTGAAAATAGGAAGAAACCCCGACAGAAGACAAAATATAATAGTCCAGACTGCAGTCAGATGGACAGTTTTGATTTTGCCGACCTAGCAGCGATGAGTGAGCAGCCCTTATGGTTCGACTCGTCTGCTCAGTCCACGGGGCCTCAACGACTACAGGTCAGATTTCCCTTCCTCCTGTCGTATTCTTTGCCTGGGCATGCTCTCCATATCTTCCCTGCTCACCTTCACACGCTTTGATCTTGATCGATGCCGCCATATCCTTTGGCGATCCAGGTATCAGTCGCGCTATTCAAGTGTTTGGCACATGGATGTTCCCCAGCAGGCGTCACCAGAAGTTCAACGGGCCTCCTGAAGTCAAAGCCCTATGCCCCATATCGGCAGCATCGTGCACTTTCGAAAACTATGAAAAGACAAGTAACTGACATACCAGCAGAAAGTCCCACCTGCCTTTGTGACGCCTGTCTACAACTCCATCGAGGACTGGAGCGCCGCCGAACTAAGCAGTGACTCGGCCGTGTCACCTGCAGACGGATCCCCGATTTCGCCCATCTTTCCCACCATCGGCTCCTACAACCCGGACGAAGACTGGCACTCGTGGGACGAGGCTGCGCAGTCGCCGGACTCGGACCTTTTCCTCAAATCGGAGCTGCTTGACAGCCCGGACTTGACGTCCATACCGATGATGAACTTCACCATGGACGGCGGATGCGGTGGAATGGACGACATGACTTTTGGCAGCGGCGCATTAGCCGACACAGAACCACTATTCGCAACACCCTCGGCCATGCCCAGCCCAACAAAGGCACAGGCGCAGGCACAGGCACAGTCACAGTCACAGTCACAGGCGTCCACGCAGCCGCCCACCCAGGACCAGCGTCGCTATCCCGCACGCACCAGCCTGAAGCGGAAGCCCTCCGAATATTCCACCACGCCCTCCCTCCCTCGCTCCTCGTGCTCGCCGCCGCCGCACCACCGCCGCCGCACATCCACGGTCTCGAAAGAAGAGGGCTCCGCCACCGCCAAGTCCACGTCACTAGGCCCGAAGAAGACGGCCCACAACATGATCGAGAAGCGCTACCGCACCAACCTGAACGACAAGATCGCCGCGCTGCGCGACTCCGTCCCCGCGCTGCGCGTCATGGTCCACCGCCTGGAGCACGGAGGAGGAGGAGAGGAGGAGGGGCCCGGCGGCGGCTGCTCCGCCGCCGCGGCGGCCCTGCAGGTGGTGGGCGGCGGCGTGGAGCAGGGCGGGGATGAGAGCAGCAGCAACCTGCCCGGTGGGCTCGCGCCGGCGCACAAGCTGAACAAGGCGACGATCCTCAGCAAGGCGACCGAGTACATTGCGCACTTGGAGCGGCGGAATGCCGCGTTGGCGAAGGAGAATGCGGCGTTGCGGGATCGCGTGGATGGCTATGAGATGTTGGTGATGAGTCGGAGCGGGCAGCGGTCTCTGTGGAGTTGACATTCGATCAGACTGAGCACACTTGCATATGTGGACCGCAGGCAGCATCGATCTTGAGCGTTTTGCTGTCGTGGGGTCCCCCGAGAAGGATTGGGGGGGGGGGTGGGGGAAGAGCGTTTGCAAAGCTATTCTATGGCACAGGGCGGCGACGTGTGGCCTTCGTCCGCCTGGATCCAATCACATACACATCATTATCGCCATTCTCATATACACGAACGGCTGGGCCGAAAAGCTGAGTCTAATTCATGACGAAGCTCCCATCCAATCTTCGCATCGATGGGCAGATCGTCACATATGTGCACATGTACTCCAGGTCATCCAGAACCATCATTATCCAGTCACCATTCCCAGCCCCCCCCCCCTCCTCCTCATCACATAACCCCAGCAACAGCAGCCACCCCCAGCGCCGCCACGCCCGCCACTGCCATACCTCCGGTGCACCTGGGCGCCGCCGCATTGCCCGTCGCGGTGGCCTTCGCCTCGACCGCGGAGTACGCGCTGAAATACGCGCTGTCGTACGCGCGCACCTCGGTCTGCAGCGCCGCCGGCACGTTGCGCGTGTACCAGTCCTGCGCGGTGACGTCGGCCCAGTTCCAGTACGACGCGCTCAGCGACGCCAGCACCGCGTCGCCGCCGTCCCTGTCCGCGGCGGACCAGATGGCGTCGACGACGCTGCGGTAGTCGTCGCGCCCCACGAAGGACGTCTGCACGCTGTACAGCGCGGTCGCGAGGCTGGTGGCGTACTTGCCGGTGGCCCAGGTCGGCGTGGCCGACATGTCGGCGAGGTAGGCGGACGCGTCGGTGGAGGAGGGGATGGAGATGGTGGTGCTGGTTGCGTCTTGGGCGGCGGCGAGGCCGATGATGCCCGCGGCGAGACCTGTTGTGAGGGAGATGAGGTGGGACTTCATTGTGTCGAATGCTGGCGACGTGTTGCGGAGGTGGATATTGGGTGGGTGTCTTTCTTCCACGAGGAGTGATGAGTTCACGCGTGTTGTGGACACTAGAAAGGTAAGAAGAGAAGCGTACAAGACAGGACTACGTGCCGACGACCGAGGGAAATGTGCGGTGTAATATAGTCCGTCGGAATCATTCCCTTGTGACTGATGCTCCAGGCAGCTCCCTAACAGTTTGCATGCCCAGTTGGACTACATAAACTGCTCCGAATTGACCGAGCCAATCGATGCTCAGTTCATCAAACTCGTGTTGTGGGTTGTGCGTAGCTGTTCGACTATCAAGTGTGTGCAGAGGAGCCAGCTTCAGGCCGTATCTGGTTCTAGTCCGGTGGCGGCCTAGCCTAGTATCCCCTTGGATGCTCTTGGCCCGGGGTTTGACCTTATTTTGGGTAAACCCCGCCAAGCATTGCTGTAGGCTTGCTTCTTTGGGTAAATGCTGACAGGCAGGGAGATTTCCCGCTGCTTTACTGTTCAGCCCAAGCATAGTGGCTTGACGGATTATATAGACGATGATGTGTGGATGGGAAAGTGGTATGCCTGCTCATCAAGTTGTATGAGCGTCCCGGGATCCCGTGAATGTGGTAAGCTAGACTTGGGGGAGGCTGGAGATGATTAAATAAGGGAAATTAATATGGCAAATGTGAAGTCTGGGTAGATTCATAGCGTGAACAGAGCTATTCCACGATACAGACGACTGCAGCAAAATGGTGACACTTGTTCATAGTTTAAGGTTGCGAATAAGCTAGTTTGACGTGTGTAGCTCAGCAGGCCTATTTTTCTAGGACGGGTGGGTTGAAAGTGAGGTTCTCGCGATGTCCTGGGATTGCCGAATGCGGTAATGTGCAGATGCGGAGCCACCCTTGTACTGACTGCTATGCTGCACTGGGGTCCTGAAGTCTAGAATCAGTGCTGCCGTTACAGGTGTTTTGGGACGTAGAATTCTACGGACCGCGCCCCCTCGTCACACTTCACTTGCTTGGCCTGTTTGAAAAGCAGGCTTTTGAATCTAAGCAAGAGGAGAAGGTGACGTCAACTTTAACCCACAGCAAATCAATGCATGTACGACGTGTCCCAAATTCAAACGCCTCTGATGAAAGAAGCTCTCACACAAGACCAGGGTCAGAGAGGCGGACAGCTCACTGACCCCCTTTCTGTCTTGTGGAGCTTTCCCCAGATTTACGAGTCACAGAGGCCCACTGGCCCTCACCACCTGTTTAAAGCCAGCTGGCCATCTTCCTTACCTGTTTATGATCAACCTCATTTAGAAAATATTTTGGAAAAGTCAAAAGTTGTCATCTAGACCAGCCCCTAGTTGATTAACCTCAGGAAGTATCACCTTAGCCACATCTAGATCATGGCATCTCTTGCGGATACCCTCACTGCCTCCGGCGGCACAGAGTCAGCCGGTATGTCAAGACTCAACCCGGAGCCCCGCAACGCTGAGCTTACGTCCTTGGACCCAGCCTTCTGCTGTAATGAGCCTCTCACCTTGACCTAAAACTAACTCTCGCTATATATAGGATTTCTCAACGACCTAATCGCCCAGCTATGGCCCAACATCAACGTAGCAGGTTGTCGCATGACCAAAGAGATAGTCGAGCCCATGCTCGCCTCTATGCTCCCCGGCCCTCTCTCCAGCCTGCACTTCACCAAGCTGGACTTGGGTCCAGTGCCCCTCAAGGTCGGCAACGTGGATGTCATCAGGACTAACAATGGCGGCATCTCGCTCGACATGGACGTCTCGTGGCACAGCAAAAGCGACTTCCAGCTGGATGGAAACATGATTCCCGAGCTGGGCGTCGAGCACGTCCACCTGACGGGCAGGCTGTCTGTGCTGCTCGCTCCCTTGACAAACATCATTCCTTGCGTAAGGCACACCAGCCCCAGCAGCTGCAGCTCACCCGTATCTCACGCTCACTGACCATACTGTAGATCGGCGCCGCTCAAATCTCCTTCATCAACCCGCCGGAGCTGAAGCTGGACTTCACCGGGGCAGCCGATATTGCCGACAGCTCACTGATCGACAAGACCGTCCGCAAGATCATCATGGACAACATCGCCGCCATGGCCGTCCTGCCCAACCGCTTCCTGTACAAGCTGGACAACAGCATCGACTTCTTCAAGACCTACCTCCCGCACCTCGGCGTCCTGCGCCTGACCGTCGACAGCGCGACCGGCCTCGCGCCGCCCGCCAAGTCCGGCGGCGCGTCCGGCAAGCTGACCTCGCTCATGTCCAAGGTCGGCATCAAGGACACGCCCGACTGCTTCGCGACCGCCACCGTCGGCGCGGAGCCGGCCTTCCGCACGGCGACCAAGGAAGACTCGCTGACGCCCGCGTGGCACGAGACGCACGACTTCCTCGTCGCCGACTACGACCAGAACGTCGTCGTCGAGGTCAGCGACGAGGACCTGGGCGAGAACGACCACATGGGCCGCGCCAGCATCTCCGTCAAGAAGCTGCTCCTGGCCGGCGCCGGCGGCGCCGCGCAGAGCCTGCCGCTGCTGCGCAGCGACAAGCCCGACAGCCGGGCCAGCGTCAGCGTCCGCGCGCGGTTCTTCCACCTCGTCGACGACAAGAACACCCTGCTCGGAGCGGCGCAGGACGCCGCGGACGGCGAGGTCGTCGGGCTCGCGACGGTGCTCGTGGCGAGCGCGCTGAACCTGCAGGGCAGCCGCGATGACTTGAAGCCCAATGTCAAGGTGGCCTGGGGCCCCGACCCGAAGCAGACGTTCACGACGGCGACCAAGACGTACACCCCCGGGATGGATATCTTCAACCCGGGCTTTGACCAGGGGTTCCGCATTCCGATCACGAAGGCGATGCTTGCCAACCCGCCCGGGTTCGAGATCACGCTGATGAACGGGCCCGAGGAGAAGGTCGGGTCGGTGGAGCTGCCCTTTGAAGAAGTGCTGAATGCGGAGGGCTCGCTGGTGGAGGGCGAGTTGGATGTTGGTGGCGGTGTCAAGGTGCGGGCGCAGATCTCCGTCCGAGGGCTGCAGCTGGCCGAGTAAAAGCATCGTGACGATGCACTATGAAGCAGTGGGAGCCTGTGAGTTGTTGAAACAGTCCCGGGTGGTCGTTATGGGCTGGCGACTTCGGGAGTAGGTCCTGTACCGGTCATGACCTACTTGTCCGGTCCGCGAAACCAGTCGCTGAAGAGGGAAGGGATATCGGAGCGGGTTGACCGTGAAAGCATACCGAGTGTACACAGCGGGATTTTGGAGCATGCATAGCCAGTCTGAAAATATCACATGAGGATTTTACAGCTTTCACAGGGTCTGATCTTGGATGCCATTTACAAACCCGGGTGGCCTGCGTGTGTGTGATGGTAGCGCTGGAGGTGAAGAATGTGCGCCTCGTCCCTTGAGCTAGCTAGAGGTTCAGCTCCACTTTGCATGGCTTTATCTGTACACAGTGGGGTAATTTTCCGTGGAAGTAGCATTGCTACGCTTGCTCAAGGAAAAGTGAACAAGATGAGAAACGGCCGCTCGAAACCCACCGTGGCCCTTCCTAGTGTCAACATCATGGCCCCTGACGACGTTGTCCAGGACCCATCCCACCTCCTCGTCCACAACGTCCGGCCTATCCCGCACGACATTGTGTCCACAATTCTCCACACAGACGTACCTAGCGTTCCGGCTCAGCTGCAGCTGCGCTTTCTTCAACCGCTCGTCTTCTTCCCCCCACCGGCGCAGCATCTCCGCTCCAGCCGCGGCGGAGGAAGCGCCGGCCGTCTGCTGCTGCGAGGGCCTGTGTGGTGCCAGGCCCTTTGCGTGAATGACACTCAGCGGTCTGTGGCCGAGGATGCATCTCCTGTACTGCTTCTCCTCGTACGCGGTGGGCGTCTCCTGCCCCGTCTCCGCCAGGACCATGCCGGCGACGAGGGATGGGTGCTGCTGCTGCTGCTGGAGGAACTCTCTGGCGAAGTAGCCGCCGTAGGAATGTGCTACGAGGATGTACGGCGGGGCGAAGTTGACGTGTTGCAGAAGGTCTGCGAGGCTCTTCACAGCTTCTCGTGGCTGTGGCTGGACGAGCGGGGCAGCGCTCTCGCCCACGCCTGACCTTTCGTAGAACAAGACTCTTGTTCTGCGACTGATAGCTTCCACGAGAGGCTTCCACGTCTCGTAGTGGCTGTTTTGACCGGATCCGTGGAAGCAGATCACGCAAGGGAGGGGAGAGCCAGGGCTGGGGCTGGGGCTGCCGGGGATCGATGAGGCTGTCGGTGTCGAGGGACCGAGGGTCGCAAAGGCAAGCCCGCCGTGATGTTCCATCTCATCTATCGGTGGGATACTGTTATGTTTCTAATGGTGGTCAAGGGGTCGAGGTTGGAAGTCACCATGCGCATCTTAGATGGTCCATAACGGGTTTCTCTGCAAGAGATTTCCGTCAGCATTCTCCACATCTACCAGGCAGCAGCATCGTTGCAATTTCGCGCACCTGGCCATTTGTTCATGAAACTGATGGTAGATTGAACCCCTTACGCATTCGCTAGGGCTGTGCAGCAGCTGGTCGCCTCCGATCCAAGCCCCTAGACTGGATTTGGTTCGGTCGACGGTCTACAGGTCCAGACTGGGCATTGGTAAATCAGCATCGCAAAATCGCATTGAGAATACAAGCAGGTGATGGACTCTACAACAGCTGTGCCTGCTGCAGGCATTCCAAGGTGCCAGAGCCCCTCGAAACCTCGACTGTGAGCAACTTGTCCGTTTGAATCGCTACCCCCCGATTTCGCTACGCTGCTCCACCCGGCGTGTATTCGACCGACGTGTTCAGCACCATTCCCAACTCATCCAACGTCTGGCTCTCCACGAACCCATTCTTCTCATAGAGCCTCCTCCCCGGCGGATCCGCAAACAGATTCACAAACGGCTTCCCATCCGCCGGACTGTGCTCCCTGATATACGCCAGCAGGTGGCGCATCACCGCGCCGCCAAGGCCTTTGCGCTGGTGCGCCGGCAGCGTCGCCATGTCCGCAATGTGGAAGTACCACCCGCCGTCGCCGATGATGCGGCCCATTGCTACAGCTTCAGGCTGACCCTGCTGGCCCTGCTGGCCGCCGCCGTCGTCGGGCGACGGAGAAGAACAGTAGGTGATGTAGCAGCCGTACCAGCTGCCGGTGACCGCGCCCTGTGCCATGGACTCGGTGACGGGCGTGAGGCCCGAAGATTGGCGCAGGTTACGGTAGGCGGCGACACTGGGGAACCCGGGGTGGAGCGTGTACCCTGCGGGCAGCGCGGACGGGGAGGAGGGGGCTTGGGCGGATGTCATCATGCGCTTGCGGCAAGCCCAGGCCGATGGGTGGTGGTGCTGAGGAGGCGCGGGGGTGAGGACGCAAAGTTTGTTGTTGCTTGGGAGGGAGGAGAATTCGGAATGTGGACTGCAGATTCCGAGCGTGTATAGTCGCTGTTCAGTCTTCAGTGCTGTAATGTTTCCAAGGTTGAGTCATCGATGTTCACATTGGTGTGCCCAATTATCAAAAAGTATCAAAAGAGGCCCGGTGCTTACCCGGCAATCGGAGCGCCGGGCCGGGTCGCCTTCTAAATATAATACGAGGGGCCTCGGTGGGAAATGAATATGATAGTGTGCACATCCGGGACTTTGATGAACTTGACGAAGTGTCGCAGGACACAGAAGATAAAAACAAACCCGAACAGGCCCAGCCAAGTTGTAGTGCAAATAAATAAAACAAAAACCTTTAAAGACCCAGACCCAGACCCAGACCCTGACCCGGACCTAGGTGTTGGGCCCTCTAGCAGACAGGGCGGGATTGATAGACGCTCTCCCAGGGACGAACGACCTGCAGACAGAGACGACTCGCGCGTGCACCGCATCAGGTACTACCTCGTACCTAGGCTTAGATGGGGCGTGCCATCGGCTTCAAACACAATGACGGACGGTCTTTGCGTCGCTTCCCTGGGAAGTTGTGGTACTAGGAACCCTCAACTCGCTGCCCTCTAACCTGGAAGACTTCGATCAGGTTGCAGCATGGCGCGCCAAATCCTCAGCCTTCCAGATGTGAAGTGCTCTTTGCCCTAGGTATTTGATACCTCCACTGCCAGGGCCCAGCTCCCAGCTCCCAGCTCCCAGCCCCCAGCCAGCTCCCGGAGCGAGTCTATGCAATGATAGCCCTGCCAAAGCAAGGTCTCTTTTCTTCTACCCTCTGCTCATGAGAGAATCCTAGAAATCAGCTGCCTTGTAGCCGCCATCTGCTCCGCCTGCGCCCGCCCATTGATCCTTTGCGCCGACGCCGCCTCCGCCCGCTCGGTCGGGATGTAAAAGTCGTAGCGATCCGGAAACAAGATGATATTCGCCAGCCGCACCACCTCCGCCTCGCCCTCCGTCCCCGAGCCGCGACTCCGCCTCGCCGGCTCCGCCGCCGCCGCATCAACGTCCATGCCGTCCGGCGAGCCCGCCCGCGTCCCCGGCCGCGTCATGACCGCGGTGCCGTCGCTGCTCAGCTCCCACGGCGCCAGCCCCATCGCCCGCAAGCCGGCGTCCCCGCCCGCCGCGGCAATCTCCTCCTGGCCCGGCCGGCCCTCGTGCGGCGCCTCGGAGCCCATGCCGCTCCCCGCCGAGTCAAAGTCCGGGCCCGGCTGGCCCTGCAGGAACGCCTTGCGCTGGCGCGCCAGGAACAGCGCGTTCGTCTGCGTCAGCGGGCACGCCGGCGTGTACATGAGCATGCTGGGCGCGAGCGTCGTCTCGGCGGGCGAGGACTTGCTGCTGCTGGCTGCCGAGTTCGAGTTCGAGTTCGAGTTCGCGTTGGACGTCATGATGCTGTAGGCCTGGTCGCAGTGCCAGATGACGTAGTCGCCGGCCTGCAGCGTCGGCGTCTCGACGAGCGAGCGCCGCAGCCGCAGGTGCGGGTGCCACAGCTCCGTGATGCGCTGCGCGTGGCCGGGCACCGCGCCGTGGATGATGGTCGACTGGTCCGCGCCGTCGAACGCCCAGTTGGCCGGGTCGAGGAACGCGTCCCACTCGGCCAGGACCTCGGGCGGCGCGCCTTCCTCGTCGTAGGCGGCGGGCGGCTGGCGCGCGGCCTTCTTGGGCGAGAAGAAGGGCCGCAGCAGCAGGTACGCCATGGCGAGCTTGGGGCTGGGCAGCACGCGGATGCTGGCGGGCTCGCCCGACGTCAGCGCCAGGATGCCCTGGAACATGCGGAAGATGCTGCACGCGCCGGCGCCGTTGTACAGATCCTGCGAGACGTTGATGCGGCCCGAGGGGTCCCAGGGGTCGAAGGCCTCCCAGTCGCCGCGGAAGATGGCGTCGTACGCGCCGCCGCGGCCGTAGCCGTCGGGCTCCCAGCGCTCGAGGCTGCCGTTGTCGACCTGCGCGATGAGCGTCGCCGCCGCGCTGGCGGTGAGGCTGTCGGCGGCCGAGTTGCCGTGCGTGGAGATGGGCGTCGTGTTGCTGCCCATGATGGTGCCGTCGTGGATGCGCAGGCGGTCGGCGTAGGAGATGGGGAAGCGCGTGGCGACGCGCGAGATGCCGGCGTCGGTGCCCTTGGTCTCCCAGAAGGTCATGGCCCACTTCTGCACGCGCAGGACGGACGGGTGCGCGCGGATGCCGATCTGCGCCGGCGTCCAGTACAGCTCGAAGCAGGTCGGGTCCTGGGGGATGGTGGGCTTGATGTGGTCGCGGTTGCGGATGATGTACTCTCGGGTTTGGCGGATCCAGTCTTCTGTCTGCGTCTGTGACACCACGCCGCGGACGAGGGCGACTCCGTACCGTTTCAGGGCTTTCTCAAACGGAGCGACCTTGTCCGGGTCGTCGATGTCGTTGAAGTGGATGGTGGGGATGAGATCTGTGCCATACTTCTGGATGTGGTCTATTTCGGACTTGAGGGCCACCAGGAGGCGCTTCCATGAGGCCTCGATGGCAGCCTCTCGGCCCTTTATGAGACCCTTCTTGATGTTGGCGAATCTCGTAGGCAAAGGGATGGGTTCGGAGCCATAAAAGGACTGCACGGGCGGCTCCATGCTGCCAATTTTGGCAAAGACCTTGCGACTTCCTATGCTGCCAGTGGGTTTTGACACTCGGTGTTGAGAGTGAGTTTTGTGGTGAGAAGTAGTTCCAGCCGGCGTCGACGAGCCTGAGCCTGAGCCTGAGCCCGACGCCGGTGCTGCTGCTGCTGCTGCCGAGGAGGCGGCCTTAGTGGGAGCTGCCATCGGACCAGTGTCTGAGGCCTTGTTGGCCGACACCATCTTCACAGCTGCTACGAGGTTCTTAGTGCTAAAGACGCTGTTTCCACTCCTGCTACTTCGTCGACTTGGCGGTCGCGGGCGAGAGATCCTAATAGTGGCTTTGATGCGAGTTGTGCGACCGGGCGCGGGGCGCGTAATGATAAGCTCGGGTGTCCTGGTAGTGGAGCTGGCGGCGCTGCTGGACGATGATGAGAGACCCTCTGCAGCGTCGATTGCTTGGGCAAGTTTGGAGACAGGCATGTTGGGCCAAAAAAAGAACAAGGCGTGCTTGTCTCAAAAGTTGGGGAAACGTGCTGGCCTAAGTAGTACTCTGTGGTAAGCCTCGCCCGTTTTTTAATAAGCTGCCGAGGGTGGCTTCCGAGGGTGGCTTCCGGGGGCCTGCTGCTGCACCTGGGCAAAGCCTGCAGCAGACCTGGTGAGCAACGGAGGAGTGCCACGGAGTACTCCGTACCCAAAGGACTGTAATGCCTAATGGGGGAACTCCTCTCCTCTACCAGCTGGACAAGTAGCAGTAGGTCGTTGCCGAGCGGCTCCGAGTTGTGCACACGGTAGGTACTGTACTTTAGCTCTGCACTCTGCTTTGCTTTTATTTTCCTAGACGCTTTGCTCAAGTGGGGCCTTGTGGAATACTTTGGTGAGTGCCAGCATCCAAAGCTTGCCAAGACGATTTGTGATCGACTTGGCCAGATAGAGAAGCGTACAACTTGATCGTAGCCTTTCCACAGCAGCACGCACTGTACTTTCAACACTGAACAGGGCCCTGCAAGTGGGCTGAGCTGCGCGGGGTAAAGTGCCAGGCCAAGGTGCGAACCACCTGCAGTATTGACAAGTCTGTGTGAGTGAGTGAATTCGTTGTTTAAAAAAGGCAGCCGAATCTGGGAGACTGGTCGTACAGGAAACTCAAGCGTGACTGGACCAAAGGCGGCGCACTAAGTTGTGAAGATAGGGTTTTGGGCAGCCTGGCACCGGTAGAACACTAAGGGGAACGGAGCTGTGTCGCCGGTGTCTGTTGAATTTCCTATTTGGGCCGGCTGAACAAGTCGACGGTGTGTGGAGGAGGGGGCCGGTTCTTTGGAGCCTCGGATTTGCCGTTGATGCCGATTTGTCGCTGATGATATCTTTCGTGCTCGTGGACGTCGATGTGGGTACTCGGTGATAGAAGAAGTCAGGGACGAGCCAGTGGAAGCCGTGAGACACACTCCGACGACCATCAGCTGGGGTGGCCACGGGTGGGTTCTGAGTGGACCGGAAAGTATAGTCTGCTGGCTCTCTCCAGAAGTTGTGCTCGAATTCCGTGGGGGGTTAAGATAGAAGCAACCACCGAGACTGGTGATTATGGGGCGTGATGGGGCATGCACGCTGTATTTAAAAGCGTGTCAACGAGCCAGGATCGATGTCAAGTCAGTAGCTATATCATCATATGGGAAGCCGGAAACGAAAGCCTCTTTGCAATCATCAAAACTCCATCGTCGATCACGATCGAAATGCTCAGCTAATCGCGTCGCCAGAGGAAGAGCACAGCGGATCTATGGTCAACTGTGCCGGCGCGACGGCGCCGTATAGACTGTGTGTGCTCACAGCGCAGCGGTGCAGTGGGTACTGTGCCTACCCTGGGAGAGTTGACATGGCTGTCGGAACGGCCAGCCGTTTACCAAAACAGATTCATCGCAACATGTTGTAGCACCCGGCCGTCCCTATGCATCCTGGCATCCCACGCTGGCAGTGCTGGGTGACTGCACCCCTGGGTTGGGTCGCATCTGCAAGACCAGCCGCGGGTTCGCCGGCTCATCAGTCCCCAGAGAAGTCGTTTCAGGGGGGCGCACCAGGGCCTGCAGAATTACTTTAGCCCCACGATGCGGCCCGTCAGCCCGCAACCTTGGGAAGCTCTGATCCACTGTCCGGGTCCAACCATGGTCTTCTGATAGGCTGAAGGGCTCGGCAATTTCTTTCTGGAAGCTGGGGTAAGCCCACCGAAGATTCCTACAGGGCTGCTGTGTACTTGCAGGAACCTGTAACGGATAAGGGCTGCTGGATACATCCTCTGTTGCAGAGTGCCTAGTATGGTGTACGACGGGGGACAATGGGGTCAGACTTGTTTGGATATTTCAAAACTCAACAAGATAACTCTAGTGATGAGTGATATCACACTATCTGCTGGTTTGAATTTTTCGAAGATGACATGGGAAGAAATGATGGGGAAAGAGTACTCCATAGTTCTCATGGGCAATCCTTGCAACGTCTCTTCATCTTCCAGAAGTCCCGCCGAGTACCCTTACCATGGCATGGCGGCAAAACGGCGGCTAAACTTGACAAGAAGCATGCGAACTCTGTGCAACGGGCCATCTTCCCGATCGGACCACGAGCTACAGCAACATGTCACATGCCCCTGCACCACGTTGCCCTTCATCCTGATGGTGCTTCTATTTGCGCTGGAGCCCGCGGATGATGCAGCAAGTAAATACTTCTAAAATCTGGCACTGCTTTGCTCACCCGTCTAAAACCCTCTTATATGAGCCGATACTTGCCTTGCTGCCCCTTGCATCGACCCTCCTATTCAGCCCCTTCCCGGCTGCCCACTCTGTCTTCCTGTGCTCATGTGTGCGGCGCGCGGCAAGGCGATCGGCCAGCCGCAGGCGGCACTTCTACGGAAAATCTTCCGAGTGGCGGAAAGAGCCGACTTGTGCAGCGTTGGAATCATTTGTCGTCGTGGTTGTATCGAAGGCTCGAGTGCAACGACTCGCGACTCGCGAGTCGCGACGTATCAATGAAGCAATGTCTACGAAGTATCGAGGCACTGTCGCCCTCACCCTCAAGGGAGAGTCTTGAACCTGCCCTCGGGACTTCAGGACCTTCACCCTTCCCAAAGCCCTCCCAAAGGCTCAAGCACTTGGACTGACTGATAGTACGTTCCCGTTATGATTTGTTCTGCAAGCGCCGTACACATTCCGCATCATCTATCACGTACAGGACCAGACACCAGCCGAAGTCACATCCACGAGTGTCACATCCACGAGTAACAAATCGAAGTGTCAAAAGGCGCTAGATTCGATAATTCCGGTTAGCAAGGACTAAGTTGTTGTGCTTGGCCTTCTAACAACGCCTTGTTCCCATTGTTGAAAGTGCAACACGTGTCTTTGACCATGTTCTTTGAACCAATGTGTCTCACAGTCCACGGCTGACGGTGGTTCGGGCCACCTGCACAAGTGACTTTGAGTGAGGCCGACAGGCACAACAAGTTGAAGAGACATTGTACTATAACAATAGTGTTTCAAAATCCGTCGCTCAGAGAATAAGTGCTGTTTTACGCCGTGCGAGGGGACAAGATGCCGCACTTGTGGCCCTTAGCATTTACTACACACTGAGAAATAAATCCTCAATCATGGCCGATATTGTCAACACCCTCGACAAACTTGTCCAGCCAAACCCTCCCACCCCTCACCCCCCTCGCTTCGTCCCAGCTTGGGAGATCGAAGACCGCGCCGATGACGCTGTACAAGCCCAGATCCAGTACGATGTCATCGACCGGGCCTACTTCCACAGGTCCCTATGCCCCCCTCTGCTGCCCACGCCCAACGGAAAAGCTGACGACCCCTGCCCGTCCTGCATGGACGACGAGTTGACCTTGCCAGCGTGGATCAGTCGGCGCCCGACGGCTGTGCAAACGACCGGCGCCCTGTACAATATGGTCATCCCGCATGTGAACACACCGGCTGCAGAGGTCCCGACCACGTGGCGTTCTCAGCGACGCCGACCTGCTGAGTGGGACTTGTATGACGACGCGATCAAAGCTGATCTGAAAAGTAAGCTCGAGAAGAAGGCCGCCGAGGAAGCTGCTGGTGAACATGCAAAGGAAGCCCGGAAACGCGAGGACGACCTTGTGTCACGACAAGGACTATTGGGCGAGGTTGAAAAGGCTCAGCGAGCTTGCACTACCCCATTTCCACTGTTGTCCGATCGTGACCAGGTCCTTGCGCCGTCCACAAATACCTCGGAAGCGGCGATTGAACCGGAGCGCGGACCGCCATCGCCGGGCCATCAAAAAATTCTTCAACGAAAGCCTGGCAGATCCAATTTGAGCCTGGCCAAAAAGTGCTGAAGTCATTATTAGGTTGGACAGTACATCTACCACAGGCTGTACGCTGTAGACTACTTCATGCATGCATTCAGATTGAACATTTGTAAGGACTTCCCATTATAGATCCAAAGTTGACGTAGGTAGGTGTCAGATACCCCAGATATATTATACTTGTCCATGACTGCCAGGTGATCATGCCACCACCGTCCACTCACATCGTGGCGACGCAAGTGTCCTAGTCCAACTGAAGGGATCGATCAGGACTTCTGAGCTCCAACGTGCACCTCTTCCCCAATGCTTGCCTCCTTCGCCCCCTGAAGCGGCTCAAAGTCCTCTTCCTTGGTCATGAACGCATCGTCATTCGTACCGCGATGCCTCCACCAGAAGATGGCCGTCTGGACAACTAGGGCAATGGCCGGCGCCGCCCACGCCCACACCAGCGTCGGGTCGGCAATCGCGGGGATCAGGATCTCAGCCAGCGCGCTGCTCAGCGACGTCATGAACAGACACATGGCCATGACGGTGGCGCGCATGTGCTCGGGAGCACGCGCGTAGGCCAGTTCGTACGCCGTCACGTTGACAAACACTTCGGACATTGCCCCGAGGCTGGGTAAGTTGACCACTGTCAGCGTTTGTTGACCACGGGCAATGGGGCTCAGGCAGGTGACTTTTGGCGCTGCACCACATAGGTAACGCAGCTCTGGAGGAGAGGACTTACATGACGTTTGGTAGTTGCCACCAGATGGTGATGGGTGAGACTCCGTCGCAGTCGCTAGCATTGTACCCGCTATACACAGATTGCGCGGGGTCAGTTTCACTGAAAGGTCCAAGGAAAATGCATAGTAGGGCGGTGCTGGCTTGCTACTGACCATGGACTTGTTTCGTAGACCCGCCATTGAACAATGGCCCCAATCACTCCAGAAACGGCGGCCATCAAGAAGCCAAAGGTCATTCGGCTGATGCGGCCAAACTTGATGTTTTTGCGTGCCAGGAAGGGATACACCACATGTGCCATCAAGGGCGCGAAGAAGATAATAACCAGCGGGTTGAAGTGGCTGAGCAGATCGTTTGGTGCTCCGTCGGACGTCATGGAGGCCCCCTGGTTCGATTGCACAGCACCGACACCGCCATCGTTCAGGGACCAGATGGGAATGTACAAGAAGATGGCCACCGCCCCCCATGTTCTCCGCGTGTCTGCGACGTCTTTCGCTGACCAGTCGTAGGTGGTGGCAGTCCTCTCGACTGAGGGGTCAACACCGTCCCAGAAGGTTTTGGACAAGGGGTTGAACTTGGAGGCCTTCAGCGCGGTGACTGTGATTTTGATAAAGCGAGCGAGGTCAGACCCTTGCGGGGCCTTGCGCACAGTCCGCTTGTACATGACCACCAGCAAGATCGGGGAGAGGAAAAAGACAATTCCAGGGACCAGGTAGGCCAGCCAGAAGCTGTGGAACTTCTCAATGTACACGGTGGCGATGGCGAAGAACGCCCCGACGTTGATGAAGGCGTAGAAAATGAGCATGATGTGATTGATGGTTGTTTCGGGGTCAACGAGCACCTTTTCACCCGACTTGAGGATCTTGGTGTACTCCTGCTGGTGCGTATACTGGTCGATGATCGTCGGGGCCACATTCGGCTTGAAGATACCAGCGCCGATGGCGAGCAGGAACAGGCTGACGAGGAACGGGGCAACGCCTTGGCCCGCTTGAAGCAGAGCGGGCGCAGCGCCGCCGACCATGATGACATGAGCCACGGCGCAGATCATGACACCCAGGAAAATAGCCCTGTAGCGGCCGATCTTGGTGTCTGCGAGCCAGGCGCCGAAGATGGGGACGATGTACGCCAGGAAGGTGAAAAGTGTGCCGATAGCCGACGCGGTTTGGAGACCAAGATTCCTGGACGGCTGGGTCAGCAGAGTGAACGGCATATGGAAATCAACATATCGTTGTTCTGGTCGTTCACGCTAGAGGAGCACGTACAGCGCTCCAGCGGAGTCATTGGGGTTGTTCGGGTTGATGGCTCCGGTCCCAGGGCCGCCCTCTGGCAGAGGAAATTGCATGAAGTTGTTGAAGGCCGCTTTTACGCCATAGTACCTGACACAGTTTGTTAACCAACGGTCTCAAGGGAGAAGAACCCTCTGGCGGCGCCAGAGTTCCTGTGGCCAGTGTCGACTTACGAGGCACGCTCTCCTACTTCCACGATGCACAGGGTCCATGCTGTGATTGGAATGGTGTCGTACACTTTCCGCAGAGTAGTCCTCTCCTCTGCGGTAGGGGCTGGGTAGGCTTCATGGTCGACAACCTGATCCGACGAGAGGCTGTGGGCTTCTGGATCAAGTTGTTTCTTCTCGTCGGCATGGGGCCCACGCTTCTCGTCACCAGATATCCGGTGGGCAGTAGGCTCAACAACGCTGTGAATTGTCTCGCCCACGACGTTCTCTCCAAGTGATGCTACATCGAAAAAGAAGATTAGCTGAAATTTTGACCATTTGTGCGCTGAGTGTCACGCAGTGATACCTCAGCATGTATTGTTTCCCACGTACTTGGGGACCACAATTCACTTGGCCAATCAAATGTACGAAGTAGACATCAACTCACCCATTATGTCTCCACTAATCAAGCTTTTCGAGCTTTGTTGGCGTTCTTGGAGGATCTACAGCCGAAGAGAGCCCAGCAATGTGGTTGGCAGCCAAGGGTAAGAACAAGATCTGGGCAACACTCAAGCAATGGCTGGCAGTCTTGTCCCATTTAACCATTGCTCGGCGTATCTTTGATGGCGAGATTGATACGTTGTATTGCGCCTTATCAAGACTGACTCCCGTACCTCGCAGTCTCGCCTCAATCGAACGTTAGAATGCCAAGTGATTGCGTAGATTAGATTTGTGGGACTGGTCAGCCAGTCCGGCCGGACGCGACCCATTGGCAACGTCGCCTGCGGCCATAGGATATAGAGCGCTTTTTGCAATAGAGATACTGATGAAGGACTAAGTCTACGCAGTCTGACCTGTGCCACTATTCCATGAATGTTTGGGAGGAGGCGCTTCGTTGTTGTTGATTTTCCAGGGTAGGTGCGGAGTAGCATGCGTGTAAATATTCACCATAACTTGACACAAAGTTACAGGGAAGGTTTGACGATACCATCCTGGGGTCCCTGGAGCCACAGCGGGCCGGCCTCTTATCTGGGTGAGCAAATAGAAATGGTTAAACTTCACGTGCGGGGCTTCCTGGCGACAGACCTCGGGATCTCGTATACCTTGAGACAAGGGACAGCAATCGAACGTCGTTTTCATGTGTACAAAATTCACTGTTGTGGGCAAATTGACCGTTTACATGCGGCCTTTGGCAGAAGATACCCCAAGAACTCCGCCACACAGATGACATGCATCAATTGCGTGCCAGGGGTTTAGAGCCTCAACGCTACGGCGAAGGTGGCTCAGTTCCAGGCCCGTAAAGACCATCTGCAGCGAGAGGAAGTATGGCCCCGTCCGCTGTACCGAGCGTGCCGAGGTGTTCCTGAATTTGGAAGTCGTTTGGAAATGGTTTGGTAATAAGCTACTGACCTCCAGTACTGAGCCCCCGTCTCCCGGGCGCTCGTGAGAATCCACAGCCGGTGCGTTCCAGCTCTGTATCCACCTGGAATGCTGACCGCTTTCAACGCCAGCAGCAGGCGGCCTAGCTCGATATACGACAAAGTCTTCCGTTCTGTGTCGGCATACCATCGATCTGATCCGTGATATACCATGCATCAGAGCCCACAGCGTTGTGAGCATAGAATAGATCCGTCGGGTCATATTTCGCCTTGACTCGCAACAGGCGGTCATACGTCTCCCTGCCAAAGAAAGACTGTTGGAAGTCAGGCTCCGATGCATCGGCCTCGTTCAAATAGGCGCCACCCCCGGGCGTCGTGTTGCGCAACGGCGCTAGCCAATCATTCGTGAACACCACATTTTCGGCTGCCTGCTCGGCCAACGTGGCGTTGACCGCGTGCGGCATGGCCGGGATAAGGTGAAGCGCGTTTCCACGCCACGCTGGGTTGACGGCGTTGTCCGGAATTTCGACGCCCGACGGGCTTCCCGTGATGCTAAAAGCAACATATATGCCACCGACCTCGAAGAAGTCCCTGAAGGCCGTGAAGAAAGGCTCGAAGAGCGTCTCGTTTACCAATACTTCTCTATATCGCACGGGTAAGCCTGTATTCCAAGAAAATTGTTACGAAGCAAGATGAGGCTCACCTGGGCACGAGCCGACCAGCACTGTATGTGCTATTTGAAGCAACCGTCTCATCGAGGAAGGCATTGTTGCGCGCTTCAAGATACGTGTCGAACTCGTAGTACAGGGGCTCGGCAATGATTCCCAGCTGTGCCCATTTGTTGAACAGCGGCGTGGTGATGTTCTTCAACTGGGCGACGGCATACCCGTGGGCGAACAAAGGACGGAACATGAGTATAGGAGCATCAGCAGTTCCCAAAACGAACCAGTACGTATAGATTCCGGCATCAACTGTCGCGGGCACGTAGAGTAGGAACTCTTTGATTGCCTCCCACTGTAAGATTTGGGCATTAGCTAAATGTGATGAAGGGCACGCGTAAGGAACACAAACTCACCAAGGTATCGGCAGTGACATTGCCGGAAGTGGTCAACGTCATATCCATGTATGAACTGACAGGCGTATCAGGGTAAACCTTCACAGTGTAGCTGGTGACAACTCCATATGTACCTGGAACTGTGGTGAGCCCACGAAAATCTAATGTGCAGACGTACAACGACCTTCAGGGAGCTGTTGAAGTCAAGTTTCTTCGGAACAATGATCACTTACTTCCACCTCCGCCTCTCAATGCCCAAAAGAGATCGGTATTTTGGTTTTCGTCCGCAGTGATGAATCGACCATCGGGGGTCACCACTTCAGCACTCAGGATCTTGAAGCGAGTTAGCTGGGTGAAATTGATATGGTTGACTCAGCAAATGACTTACTTGATCCGCAGCCATCCCATAAAGGGGAGACAGAGGCGAGTGGCCGCCGCCAGCAATGTAGCCACCACCCCAGCCCACTGTCTGGCATTCGCCGCCAACAGCTACCATACCATGGGCGTTAGCAAACTCGTAGAGGTCAGTGCCTTGAACGCCGGCTCCTCCTTTGATGGCTGGACCGGAATAGTTGGAAGTCGTGTACGTGTCGAAAAATTGTAAGTCTTTCAGGTGATGAGTCCACACGGAAACGGCGCCAGCGCCCGCGGAGCGGCCCTGGAAGTCGTGGCCGGTGTTCTTGACCACAAAGCGCAAGTTGAGATTTCGAGCAAAGTTTACTGCGAGCTGGATTTGCGCGACCTAGATTCATGTTAGAACTTGCAAAGGAAATAGTGTCTCTTCTAGACGACGAGGAAATCAAGCATGGCTTACGTTGGAAACATTGACAGCATAACTGGGGTAGCCTCCGAGAGTGCATGTGTCGCTAATACCAGACGGGATACAAGTCAAGCCTTGGAATAAAGGCGACATGACGGAAGTTGGGTGATCAGCGCTTTTTTATATCAGTCCGATGTTGTGAAATCTTGTCAGAGACGACGACGTACTGAAATGTGGACTGATTCCACTGTTCTGTGACGTAGGCGCACTCTTGAGCGTCGTAGTTACCCCAACTGTCGTAGCAAGGTGATGCAAGAGGTACTGTTTTGATAACAGCTCCTCCAGTAAGGAGATCAAAGACTGTCCATGTGAGATCGGCGGGCCATGTGGCGTCTCCATGGAATGTTTTGCATTGGGAAGTGCCATCGCGCTTTCTCTGGGAAGCATTACCGTCGTCAAAGTCGAAAAGAGAAATGTTCGTGAGCGACAGAGATGTCAAGTTAGAGATGACGGCATCAGTAAGTTGAACAGCCTCCGCAGGTAGATAATTGCTGGATTCCACGACCGCCGCAGCAGCAGCTACCGTGGAGCTATCGGCAGCTTTAACGTAAGAATTTGGAAGTTAGTCTAACGGACCTTGATACGCATGAATGACTCGAAAGCAAACTTACCAGCCGTTTCGCCATCGACCACAATGGTCTGGGTCAAGACGACCTGGATCAGAGAAATCCAGGTAGCTAGGCGGCGAAGGGTCGACATATCCGGTGAGGGCTTGGGACTGGGTGTCCGGCAATATGGAAACCTTCAAGCGATGTGAATAGAGAGGGCAGAAGCTTTGGGAGAACCTTGGAAGAAAGCCTTGCCCACTGAACCTAAATGGGGCCGCGAGGATGTATCATACGTAAAGTTTCCGTGGAACTATGCTCTTTCATCGGCTGATAAACCCACTCTCTATTATGAAGACAGAGTCAGCTCTCCCTGCGCAATCAACATTGGAACGGTCCGAAGTCGACGACTTCAGGACCTGCGCGTCAGGCCACATGCTAGATAGTTGTCACCGCCTGCATGCAAACGTGCAGGACCCAGGACCCTCATTCGTACCTGGCTCCAATTTTCTTTTCCTTTTTTCCCCTTGCCGTTTTCAGAATGACTTTCAGGTGCTGTAAAGTTAACAGAAGTGGATCACGCCAGGGCCCACTGTTGACATGGGCATATGCGGAGTATCGTGAGTGTAAACTGCACAGCTGTAACCGAGAATGGCTCAGCCGAGAGATTTGTCTTCATTAAGGTAATTTTAGCGCTTCCCGTCGTAAATCGAGGCAACAAACGCAGTCACAGATAGCATAATCTGCTCGCAAACGGATGCGGTCGACAATGGACATCCGGGCGCTCTGATTTTCATGGATGCTAGAGTCAGATTCTGCACGATGCAGCAGCTCATGCAAGTGAGAGGCGGCTGTACGCGCGTCTAGAGTCCTATTGTCACGTCCCCTGTTCTACGCCTGCAGAATATGTAAGCTGGTTGGAGTGCATACCACGCCACGTAGGAGCAAAAATGCAAACTTCGGTGGGACCAGTACTTCTGCATTCAGCTCGCTTCGCCTTTGGCTCGCTTAAGTGAAAGTGAGAGAGCCTCTGTCTCGAGCTGTTGGTTTGTTACTTAGTCTTGAGCAGGCGAACGGTTGTATGTGTACCAGGTATATCTCCACATGCGCTTCAGTCCAACGAATAGTTATGAAGTGCAGCTTTGCTGTGCTTCCTCCGCTTCATTGAAGTTTCGAAGGATGAGTCAGTTGACAGTGTGTGAAAGTCATTCAAGGCAAGGTCTCTACAGGTGAGCCTCTGCGAGAACCGCCCTTGAGCAAAGCTGCGTTCTGTGAAGCTCATTTGGATAGAGGGGTGCCGGGGGTTCTTGTGAAGAGTACTGTGGACAAGCCGGGGTCCGTCCGATTGGACCCGACAGTACGGATTGCCCATGTCCTAGCATGCGGGACCTACTCCACAGTTCATGCTACCTGCTCCTCTTGTCCCCATCTCCGTGAATGCATGATACTAGATCCATCTTGTCTTCCGGGTGTCCACGCAACAAAGTCAACGTTTTTCCTGGGGCTTGCACCTAAGTTGTATCTCCGCAGCACGGTGTTCTAGGCGGGAATAGCTCGGTGCGGTGGACCGGTGGTGCCGCTAGGACTCGGAAGCCAACGAGTTTATCCACCCTTGAAGTTGCCACAGTAGTAGACATCCTTGACCTCACAACTTCACAAGGGCTCACATCCAACACAAAATCCCATCGATAAGCTTGTGGAGATGTTCTTTCCACCATTTCAACCGGACGCCGGCGCCAGATTAATTCAGACTGGACGATCGTCATTTTGCAAAATTAGGCGCCTATTGTGTCCAGAATGCGGCAACAGGCCCGACGCAAATACCCACAAAACATATATTCGGCCAGGCTCCGGCTAACCCGGTCTACACAAGGCAACTGAGCATATACTTAGCCTAGGCCAAAGGAAGGATGATAGGCTCGATTCTTAGTGATACCGAGAAGCACTTGAAATGTCGCTCACAAGGCACGTTCTCTAAGTATAAGACGCCCGAAGCTTGATGGGACTCAGTATGGCTGGTTATTACCTTTGCTTGCAAGCCCAAATCTCCTTGCAACCTGAACTTTCTGTTGACTTTTACTCCTCCGTGTTTCTGAAGTCAGCGCACATGTGCATTCAACCGAGTCGAACAGAGCCATCAGGACAAGTCGCCCCCGGGCGGTTCCCAAACTTAGCCAACCCTGGTGACTGAATGCACGTTGGTGGCCATTACCCTTGCCTTGGTCATCACTGGTAAGGATCGTCGTACTTTGGCAAGTCTCATAGCTTTGGCCAATATGTACTCAGGCCCAACACCGAAGCGACGGCATTGATCTTGAAAGTAAAACCTCCGAAATGACTAAATCACAAACGCATGCGAGGTATCTTTGTATTGAATACTGATGGCGTCTTGACATGGCCAGTTCTCCGACGCGGAAGAACTAGCCCGTGCAAGCCAGGATATGTGGAAGCTGGTCATGCACCCGTTGCGGCCATAATATCCCCAACGGTTCACCACAACCAACAGAGAGAGTTTCCAAACTTTTGACGCAAAACTGATTGTCTGCGTTACTGGCCACTGTATTTGACTTCTGGAACCAAAATCTATCACCGCACAAAATGAGTGCCACAGAAGAGCACTTAATTGTACCACGATGGGCAGATGTTTCGACTATGCCAACCTCGGCCAACCAGCAAAGCATCATTGCGGGCACCATCACACTGACTGTGATTTCCACTGTCATGTTTTTCCTGCGTCTATACAGCAGATCCATCACAAAACGGTTCGGACTTGGTATGTGAATGACGGGAACATGCTCACAACTCTATGTCCGACCAAATCATAGATAGCTGACCGAATCTAGACGACTACCTCATCGGAGGCGCAACAGTAAGTAAAACACACCTCGGATAACAGATCCGTGTGCGCAGATCACGAAGCCTGCTAGGTAAACTCAAGGATCCTGTGCTGACCTGTAACTTGGGGCAGGCTTTCGCGATTGCCGGCATGGTAGCAAACTATTTGTGTACGCAAAGCTCCCTGGAGTCCCATTCCTGGTGGCCCTTTACCACGCTGACGCCGATCTACATTATAGTCTTCAGATTTTACTTCATAGGATTCCCGTCGACAAGTCCTGATCTCATCTATATGGATATGGAAAACGTGCACTTCTGGGGCTTCATGATACAAGCTTTGTACAACCCTGTGCTCTCACTGGCGAAGTCTTCCGTGCTGGTTCTGCTGCTCCGAATAGGAGGTCACCGAAAGAGTGTGAGATGGTCGATCTACATTCTCAACACCCTAAACTTGATGCTCCTGGTAGCGACCTTTCTGGTTGTAATATTTCAAAGGCTTCCGATACAGGCGAATTGGGACTGGGACATCACGGTAATTTACGAAATCGACGTTAAATCCTTCTCGATATGGACAGCCTGTATCACAATCGTCAGCGACATTCTCGTCCTTGTTATTCCTGTATGGCTTTTCATTGGCCTACAGATGCGACTTGCCTTGAAACTTGGATTAGTCGCAGCATTTTTGTTGAGTGGCGTGTAGGTTTACTTCGAGCCGTCCATGATATTGGGTAGAGTTGCTGACACACCTCGCGCACAGCGTCACTGGTGTAGGTATCACCAGAGTGATACTCTTGGATAAGCAGTTCAAGGGGACAGTGGAATTTGATTTCAACAATACTTGGTGTCCGGCATTGAGCCAGATTGAAGGAGTTTTGGGAATCATTGCAGCATGTATTCCTACGCTTAAGCCAGTGCTAGTGGCCCTTCTTCCATCGCTATTTGAAAGCTCAGCCGACAAATTTGGTTCTGAGAACTTCATTGGAAGCAGAACATTCGGCGGCACCAGCTTCGTGAGACCGGGTCACACAAGCATTGTTCCCAACAGATTTGTACTTCAAGACCTGGGTAATACGCGCACGACTATCTCAGGTCGCTGCCCGAACGACTCTTCGGATGGAAGCGATGATGGAATTATGGCATCGAGTGGTATTACACGGACAAGTGAGGTTAGCTTGGATATGGGTCTCCTCAGGGGAGCTCCATTCTTTCTCTTCAACACCCTTTTTTCTTGGTTCTTCGCTGATGATGTACAGGTCGAGGTTCTATACAATATCGAGACAAACTCTGCCAAAGACTCAAACGATGGGCTTTGTAAACCGTCTCAATGATCTGCATTGGTTGGCTTTAGACAGACTCGAACATCTTCATCTGGTGCATGGCAGGCCTCTGTAGCGACTACAGAGAACATTGTCCTGTTATGTTCATCAAGGTGGAAGAGGTCTCCTGGGAGCCGGAATTACTGAGCTTGAACGTCCGATTTGCCAGGCGAGAGTAGTTCGAGGAAGGGAAAGTTAAAAAAGAGAAAGAGCAGCAAGTTCAATGTCTGATTGGAATAGTTTCATGCCCCTAGAATGATAGCTGATCAGGGAATACTTCCATGGAAGGCTGTTGAAGAAAGTATCTGTTTGATTTTCGGATCGGAGTCACCGAGCGGCGCATCGTTGCCGGATGGCCTCTAGAAACATCCAACTGCGTAGAAAATCTTGTTTCATCGCAATATGCGGTTAAAATCATGTTCTTTTGATGTTTATCCCTTTAACGCTTCATCCCACCGTTGTTGCGTGAGGATTGGACCGTGATGGCAATGTGAGCATGAGTATGTGCCATGTTACTTATGTTATGATATCCATGCGAAGGTAGAAACATACCGAGAAGATCTAACAATGCCTCTGAAACATGGCGTCTATCAACCAAAGAATATCTACTGAGTAGGTTCCACTGCCACCGAGCGAACAGTAGCGATAACCACCACTGAGAGGAATAAAAAAAAAGGGCAGACTCACGCTATGCCTTCCCCTTTCTCGTCCTAGGGTGCAGCTGAATATGTACAGACCCCAAAGCCAGCTAAACTTTTAGATACGTAGGCCGGTTTATCAGGCGAGCCGGAACACTATGGCTCAGCCCATAGCAGACAGAACTCCCAATCTCATTAGGGCTGTTGTGAGGCGGCCTTCATTGTACATCTTTTCGTGGAACTGACGCTTCAATACCGATATTGGGAGGGAAACATAACAGCCCGACGCTCCTGCAATTTTGAAGATCATTTGGACACAACGACCACGATCCATGGAGGCAAGGCCGCAGCGTCGGCGGTTGGGAGTCGCAGCGGCTTGCCGCAGGTAGTGAGTGCATTCCGAACAAGTCGAATACATGGCCCTGGGTGGACATGTATGATAGACTGAGGGTTTTTGGATGATATTTTCGTTTGTATATGTATCAGACGGTATTTAAATTCGTTAAAGAATGTGCTAATGATACACATGCCCAATTCCTTCTACTCGTAAGGGATGTCGTTAAGAGGCGGTCCATAGTCTTTGTCAGCAGGACAGGGATCAGGGCTCTCACCATTGACAAGGACCCCTGGAGCCTGGCCTCGCGCCCGTCCACCCGCGACCCACATATGAACCGAGAATCTTTTTCAATATGTCTGTTTCGATCCCAAGGATGCTCAGCGGAGTCACGACGCCAACACTGGGCCATACTTTGATGGGAGCCCAGTTGTAAGTTCCCACCGGCCTGGAGCGCTCAGATCGCAATACCGGGATCTGCAACTCAATGTTGCGTGTGTAAAACTCCAAGTTGCACGGCGGAGATGAAAGTCTATATTATTCCAATTATCAGACACAATTATCCATTGGCATCAGCTGAGCCTGCTTTGGATACGACCAACTCAGCCACAGAAGCACCCAGATGTGACCAATAGTACGCTCCATGGCCCCCAAAAGAATTCGCCTAGTCCGCGTCAAGGGCTTGTTAGGTCGCAGGAATCTAGCCCACACCCACTGCACCATGCCCTCCAGCGCAAAAGCCACTGGTTGCACGGACCAGTACCACAAGTTAGGCCCAAGCACACATGCCATTGGCGCACCCGCCCTCCAGTCCACGAACGCATGCATCATGCCCGATATCACGAAGACAAGGAGATTCCGCGCGTACCGTTCAACACTCGCCCTCCGCCTCCCCTGCACGCGCACGAGGCGTAGGAGACGGGTAGAAACGATCCCTGCATGGTAGGAGAACGACTTGTAGACGATTCGATGCCAAAAACGCGCCCAGAATCCGCGCATGGTCGCCGTGTGTCGAATGGATCCAAACAATGGGGGCCAGTCATCGTCGCAGTCAGACTGGAGGGTGCATAAGAAAATGATGGCGAAGGCATCGTGGTAAATGGACAGCCAGGCGACATTGGCCACATGGTCATCGACGGTGTGCCAGACACGGATGACCCACTCGCGCAGAATCGAAGACGGGTTGGTGCCGGACGTGTCTCTATGAGCAGTGAGGAGTGTCAACAGGCTGCGTCGGATGATGTTGACTTTATCAGGGGTGTAGTCCGCTGCCCTTGGTCGGATATAAAATAATATGGTACGGTTGAGATATTCTTTGTAGAAGAGTGCGGCTGCGATTTGTATGGCAAGGAATAATAAACGTCTTTGCAATTTCACACGCTGCTCTGCTCCTCGGTGTGGAGGAACCTTCTCAGAAGCTCTCCTAGAAACAGTGTATCGACTCTCCCATTCCGTGCGGATTCCGCGAGGGTTGAAGACCAGCATATATCCGCGGTACCATGACTCTGTAGCCGGCACGCCGTGGATGACACTTTGCGACTTTCCGGACCCAATGAGAAAGGAGACATTGGCGATGTGCATGAGGGTGAATCGCCAAAAGATATTTGCCACAAAGGGGTCTGGAACAAGAGTTTCCAGCTGTGCATAACCCAGCAGTAGAGTCAGGACCATCAGGACAAGCACAGCCGGTGAATTTCCAGTGAGAAATCGACGCGGGAAACCGGTGGCCAGGACAGCAAGAGTGATAAGTGAGGAAGATGCAATTGAGGTAGCAAAGAGTAAGGGTGTCATAGCTTTCCTCCATGGCCACACCTCCAGAAGGTCGAGGGACTCCGTATCTGAAGACATGGTGGCAGAGGGCGAGACGCCTGCAGTATGTTGCAGTACCTGGGCACGAGGAAAGCCTGTAGAGAAACTTGGAAGTTCTTTACTTCGATAGCATAATTCAGGAGGACTGACATTGCCTTGCGAGGAGCAAATGCGGGATCGGAGGCCGAGACAGAGGCAGCGCTCCCAGTGTGAGGTTTCCGGCCAAAGACATGCACCCGCCACGAGATAAAGAATGGCGAGCTGAGATGCACGGTACATGATAAAGAAATCAAACGAAAATCCCAATATTCGATGCCAGACAGCGGGTCGGAACAAAATGCACTATTGCCATCTGTTAGTATTGTTGTCCCCCGGCATTGTCCTCCTATGGTATTGTAGTATTCGAACCAGCCATCCGCAGTCGGTATTTTCTTATACTCGCGGGGCACGTTCTGCCGGAAGGTCCTCGAAATGGTTCCATGAATCAATGATCAACCTTCCGAACGCATGTAGATGTTTGTCTTGATACGCAGTGAGTCTTTAGTATTGTCGTCCTTTGGTCCCGAGCAAACTTCAGGAAACGACCGCGACTCTGCGGGCTGACGGAGCCATGCTTTCAGCTGAGGCCGGCACAGAGGCTCGTTGCACCTGAGGATGTTGGTATTTTCGACGGAAGGAATTTCGCCGTCTACATAGGTCCCTCATACCTTTGAACTGTGTGAGGCACATGCAATAGAATGACAACGCAGTGGTCCTTGGGCTGCTTGGCGTGGCGAGTGGGAACCACGGCTGCCGCAGGCGCTTTCCAAAGGTCCACGCTTCACTTCACGTCACGCCGAGCACACGAACAATGATGCATGCAGGCGTGAGACAAAGGCAAGATCACCTCACGACGTCTGGATGTAAGTAGCTGCGCAGTTGAGCGTAGCTCGTCGGGGAAAACTATAAGAAGACCAAGTTCCCCAGCACCTCAGTACTTTCAATCATCATTCATCACCACCACAGAATCACTTGTCCTTTAACACCACACTCTTTCAGTCACCTTCAAAACCAACTTTCACCTCCCAAACATTCAAAATGCAGTTCATCAGCATCATCTCCCTCCTTGCCCTGGCCAGCTTCTCTGCGGCCACCTACCGCGCCCCGGACGGCACTGTCTACGTGCGCTCCCTGACAGACGAGGATGTCCAGGCGATTGCCCGTGCCGTCACGGACGTTCTCCCTGCCGCCCCTGCCCAGGCCGAGTAAGGGCAAGATTCTCGACAACGTCGCCAGCCACCTCGGGCTCTCGCATGGACGGCCTAGCGCCACGCTTGGTCCGAGGACCTGAGCAGCCGAGCATACTCGCCCCTCATGGACTGCAAATCAGAGAACCGATCGATCTGCCTTTTCGACGATTAGCCTTTACCCTCATCACAACACAACGACAGGGTCTCTATTTCGGAAATCTATCAAAATTCTTCTCTTCTTGACAACCCCATTTATTTCGACGACACCGAACGACCACCGTCACCACCTGCACAACCACCAACCACTATACCGTTTGGAGGGAGACGCAATGGAGCACGGATGGACCTAGGAGGAAGTGCCGCATGACAAGAATACCTTTCTCACGATGGTAGTGTGGAACTTTGACAATACTCCGCGGTGTAATGTCATTTCATATGTGTGCGCATGGATTATAGCGGAGAATAAGCTGGAAGGAATCTTTAATCTTTGGCTATTTGGCCTCCTTAGCCTAGATGAATCAAGCTATCTCTGGATTCAACTATTCTGCATTAATTTTCTTCATGCCTCGTTGCCGTGTGATGAGGATGGATTTCAAAGCTGGATCATTGTGAATTTTCAGCTCAGATATTGTCTCCCGCAGTAGGGGCGGTGCAGTCGCAGAGACTCGAAGACTGGTTACTAAGTAAAAGGAGGCGGCTGCATTTTATTTTCTATAATCTATCTATCAGAGTGTTGCAAGTTGTTTCACTTGAACCACTCAATTTGGGCTCGTGGGTATCAATACGTAAGGCTTTATTGGCCTCCTGTTTCAATCAACATTTGACTTTGACCACAAAACCAGCTTTCTTGTATCTCGTGAATACAATTCCGCAGAATCCCGCAAAACTGACACTTGCAGCCCAGGCTGTGGCGGTGCTGAATCCTCCACTCGTCGACTGCAAATAGCCTCCCAGCGGCGGCCCAGTCAGTGACGCGATGGACATAAGCCCGAAGGCCATGCCTAATCTTGTGCCCACCATATCGAGCCTAGGAGTGATGCTGGCGGTGGTTGTGGGCAGTAGACACTGGAACGAGCCAGATGTGATTCCGTAAAACACGGTGAAGGCGTACATCCCGGGGATCGTCGTGACCGCGAGCCAACTCCACGTCACGATGCTCCAGGCCAATGTGACCGGCACAAGCACGTTGAGCGGCCCGATTTTATCTGCAATCAGAGGAGGAATGACACGAAAGAGAAGACCGGATCCGTTCAGGATAATGACGAGGACCGAGGAGGCTGAAAACTCCATGTTGAGAACCTCGGAGCCGAAAGATGCGATCTATCACTGATAGTTAGTAAAAGTTCTGGCAAGATGTTAAAGTCTGGAGCAAAGAAGCTTACGAAGGTGTAACCGTAGTAGTTGTTCAACATCACCAGAAACAGTGCCACCACCCATCCTACATAGACGGGCTCTTTGAAAGCACCCCACTCGATGAACCCTGCACCATTCTTCCTCGGTGGCAGCCGTGACCGAAAGAACACCGCGACCACGGACAGGAACGCCAAGTTCAGAATCGCCAGGACCCGCGCCGTCGTCGAGAATCCAAAGAGTGGTATCAACTGCCGCACCACAACCGGGTACACAATGCCGCCCACCGAGTTTCCCGTCGTGACGAGGCCCATCGCGATGGCCCGCCGCTTGTCGAAGTATGTCGAGACGAGCGCAAGACTCGGCGTGAAGAACAGGCCGCAGCCGATGCCCGTCAGCACGCCCTGCGTGAGCATGAGCTGCCAATACTGCGTCGCGAAGCTCATGAGGAAAATTCCGCCGACCTGCAGCGTGGCGCCGGCCATGAACGTGGGCAAGAAGAAGCCCGCGTCCAACATCCGTCCAGAGAATATGCCCGTCACCAGCGTCAGCCACACCTGGATGCTGCCGATGAGAGAGATGGCGGAAGGGCTTGTTTCCGGCATCGTCTCGGTGTAGTAGGCCTGGAAGGCGCCGAAGCTGTTGAGATAACCCCATGTGGTGAAGATGGCTAGCCACCCACACGCCACCTGTGTCCAGGCCTGCATGCCGCCATCAGGCGGCGGTGGTGGTTCGTCTGTGACATAATCTTGTTTTTTGAGGATGTCTTCTGCGTCTTCGTCGTAGTCCACATCTTTTAGTGATACAGCGAATTTGTTTTCTGGTTTTTCGATTTGGTTTGCCCAGTCGGGAAAGTTGGATCCAGCCATGATTTAATGATCGGCAGCCAGGCCTGATGTAATTAACGGAAGGGGGTGTGTAATGATTAATATTGGATTAGGGATCACAATCCGTTCAGTCAAAGTAACGGGCGGGAAGAGTTCACCCTTTATTGGTAGTATCAACCCATGCGGTCTCACCTCCTGTGTGCGCTGGCTGACTTGTCCGCAGATCGACCAAGGAGGCCAAGCTGGTCCAAGCCGATTGAGGTGCGCAAGTAAGTCTCTGACTCCGTCGATCAAGTTGCGGATCCGGAACAGTTGATCCACTACAGTTGATCAAGATCAAGATCAATCTTTGGTGATTATTCCCAACAATAAATCGCTAGTTTCATCCGACCTTGCCAAAATCGGCCTGTCCTATGGACTGTTGACCAGATTTTTGATTTACGTTCTTCTGTTACAACGCTTTGCTCTTGTCATGACCGATGTTGTTGGAGCCAAGCCATGCACATCAAAGCACATTCCCTCTGGGAACAACAAAAACACATCGGAGTTTCCGAGTTCTTCTTGCACAAAGGAGGTTCATCCGGGGATATTCGCAATTGAGGCACGCGAACTGACCATTAACTATGATTACACACTGCAGTTCCTTCGCAAAGTCTACATACCGTTACCCATCAACTATTGGGAGGCTCGAGCTCATAAGTCCACATGCCGCGTAGGTACAGCACTTAGTATGTCGAGGTATTGGCACAACTAGCTCCGAAATCGTCCCTTGCAACCAACATCGCCGAAGTGACTGAATCGCAAGGTTTCCACCCTGAAATCTCTTCGTTTGAGTCGGATGAAGTTAAGCATGCCGCACGGACTAGAAGGACCATGGCGAAGAGCCGAACACGTTCTTTACGGTCCCTCGAAGTCCCGAACTACCTGCCAAGCGTAGACTTTGGAATCCATGGGGCCTCCTTCGGCCTGGGCCAACCAGAACCTTCAACATCGAAGCTCCTTGGCTCCCGGAAGCATATTCAGGTCTGTGGCATCTCGACCTGCTGGAACAAGCTTCTCACTGCTAAGAGAGCCCGTTTCTGAGCTGTGACGTTGCAAACACGGTCAAGCCAAACCAGCGCTTCGCCAAACGAGGGAAAGGCTTAAATGACCCGTTTCTAGAGCTTTCAGTTCCAATTATCTTGTTTGGTAGGTATGACTAGCCATCATGCGCATAATCGCAATTCGCCCCTAATTGTGTTGCTGAGATGTCTTGGTATGTGGCACCGTAGAACTCAGGTGAGGTCGAGTCTTGGCCCCGGAGCTGATTAAGCATGATGCTCTTGCACAGGGATACTCCCATCTATCCTAGACCACTGGCAACCATCCCATTGGCTCATGCTACCGAGCTGGACTTTATACTTTGGTACCTTAAAAAGTAATTTTGGAACACCTCTAGCGTGTTTTCACATGCTAAACTATATGGATTTCAGGGTGCCATTGGCAGATCAAAACAGGTTGATCTCGACCCTACAGAAACTTCACTCATTCCATCTGATCTCAAGCATTCTGCCAATGTACGGAGTAACTCGATCGTGAAATGTCACCTGTGGAACCCTGATTGCATAGCAGATTCAGTACCAAGCAGTATGGGATCTGTTCTTGGCTGCTGAGTCCAAGTGGCAGATTCTTAGGTGGAGCAAACATGCGAGCAAGTCGAGGCGATGTTAGCCAAGTGCCCGGTTTTTTCAGTTTGTGACGCCATGACCATCTAGGTACGGTTCTGTCTTGGGCCTTATCTGTTTTTTTGACACGTTCTAGAACCTGAAGATAAGCTTCATTTTCATAGTTTACTCTGCAGCATATATCATCTTGCTTGCTCTTGCACAACAGGCAGAGCAGAACTGCCGAAGAAGTTCGTAGAAGAACATCAATAAAATTTGAGTAGATCTCATCTTTCAAGGACTTCCAGAGTGGGTTTGACCTTGATGGTGCAAACATTCTAGTACATAGTCTGTCTTTGGTCTCCTTCCCTCTTTCATTCTGAGATTCCTCCCTGCTTTACGAACATCCCGCAGTGCAACAACAACAACAACAACAACAACAACACAAACTCATAATTCCTTCGAGGCCTGAGTGGCACTGAACACTATTAGGTAAAGTTCTTTCATTTGACAACAAACGTCTTGATTGTAAGACAAGCAGGGTAGCTGATTGTGTTCTAGCTCTTCTCGCAATGCCCGTGGGTCTCAATTCCTGCCTTTATGGTAGCATCTTAATGAACTGGGTGGCATACTTCCAAGCTATCCTAGCGCCTCCAAACGCCCTCCTCACCATCAACACACCAATGCGCTTTTTGCCAGAACAATTGCATTTTACAAAGACGCTCCTCATCAGCCTTCTAGTGCTGCTTTACCTTCAACAAACACTCGACACGCAATACACTTTCTGGAAAATCAGTTCTCCCACCATCTCAGCGGCTTTACAATTCGTTCTTGCTACAACACTTGTCATCTACTCCTCTACTATCAAGACGAATTTCACACACTTGTATGCACACCATTTCCGAACCAAACCAGCCAACAAGGAGAGCACTCACCTGCCCCCTTCCAGCAGCATTGGGGAATTTCCTCGGCCCAGCATTCCCAGCTATGCCGTTGCATTGGACATCGATGGTGTGTTGGTTCGTGGGAAAGATCCCATAGAGGCAGCCAAGCCCGCCTTGGAGCTTCTCCAGAAAAACAACATTCCCTACATCATGTTGACCAATGGTGGTGGGCACACAGAGGCGACTCATGCCAACATGCTTGCAAACACCTTGAGCATCAATGTCGACGAGGATCAGTTCTTCCAAAGCCACACCCCTTACAAGTCTTTTGTCAATGACTTCAAGGGGAAATGGGTTCTCTGCCTTGGTGGAGAGAAGACAAAGATCAAGGAGCTTGCTGGTGCCTATGGCTTCAGTCCGGACAAAATCCTAAGCTCCAGCGACATCATCAAGACATACCCTAAGATCCACCCGTTCAGCGAAATGACAATGGCTCACCACCAAGAGCATGGGCAACTACAGGAGAAGTTGACACAGGACCAGAGCATCTGCATTTCAGCAATCTTTGTCTTCTCTTCTCCTCGAGATTGGTGCCTCGACTTGCAGCTCTGTGTTGACCTCCTTGCATCAGAGGGTGGGCGACTGGGCACGCGTTCTGCCTTGAATGGGAAGAGCAACTTGAGAAACTGTGGATATCAACAAGACGGCCAGCCTCAACTATTCTTTTGCAACCCGGATTTGGAATGGGCAACCTCGTATGCTCAACCACGCCTGGCACAAGGGGCTTTTCGTGCAGCACTAGAGGGTGTCTGGAACAACTTTACAGATGGCAAAGCCCCACTTCAAGCTTGGACCTGGTAAGAATCTGTCACTCATGGAGCTTATGGCTGGTCTGATTTCAGGAAGCTAATGTGCAATAGTGGGAAACCCAGTACTACCACATACGAATATGCTGAGAAGGCAATTGACGGGTACCGACGCAAAATCCTTCATGATCCAGGGCATACTCCGCTCCAGACTATCTACATGATCGGCGACAACCCCAACAGCGATGTTGCTGGTGCTCGTGGTGCAGACAAGGCCTCAGACATGCAGTGGAAGAGTGTATTGGTTGAGAGCGGGCTCTATAAGGCTGGTACTCTTCCTGAGCACGATCCCACCACTATCAAGGCTGATGTGCTGGAGGCTGTCAAGTGGATAATGCAGAAGGAGGGAGAAAAACTCAAAAGTAATCATAGATAGACTGGTGTATAGAGAGCATGGTTCTCATAGCACCTTGCTCTATGCTCTGTAATGCCTAATAAAAACTGCCCGCAGATGCTAGATAGATAGATAGATACCATAGAAAGCATAGTTCCATACCGTCACAATATTTATAGTCGCTGCTGAGTGAGTACGCCGTTTTGATCCCACCCCTTCTTCAACGACTTCCGTCTGGCGACCCGCTCTCCGACCCTTATATCGCCACTCAAGTCGGTCCCTGCACATATTCGTATACGAGATGAAGCTTTCGTTAGCGCTGGACTCAAGTCAAGCCACCACAATTGATTTGCCGTTCCAAGTCACAAGTTGGCCACTCTCACACAAGTCACAAGCCATCCGTTGTAAGGGCAAGTGGCTTTCAAGTCGCAAGGCTACTCAGTCAGTTGTTCATGGTTTTTCCGAGTTTGGGATCAGTTGGCTCCATACAAATTGTTATTTTGAGACATTGTGGCCTAGATCTGACGATGATCACAGCTCGGAACTGAAAAAGCCCGGAGCCTCTGTTGACCCGCTATTTACTGAATCTAGAAGAAACTTCCCAACCATTCCCCCTTTAAACCCAAGTCAGGCAAGTGATTTGCAAGCCGCTGCGTTGCCAAGCCACGAGTTGGTGTTTGTGACGACAAGTCACAAGTCAGGGCCCTTGACTTGACTTGAGTCCAACGCTGCCTCTGTCCTCTCCGATACGCGCAACTTCCTTTGCCCGCTTGTCCGCAATGTCTCTGCAACTGTGATTCTCCCCATCCCAGCCTCCGTCGACCACCTCACTCAGGCTTACGCAGCCATGTCCGTAGCTTCTTAAGCCCGAACAGATCATTCTCCCTTTTCGAGTTGAAGAACTCTTCCTCGTACCAACCCCTCGTTCCAAGCGATTCCAGCGGCTTGCCAAACGGCTGGCAGGACCCAAAGTCGATCACGAGCGGCATCTCGCTCGCCACCTGCCCGTCGGCATCCGGGCGCCGTCGGAACATGATATTGTCCGGGTTCAGATCGTTGTGCGCGAGGCCCAGACCGTGTAGGTACCGCACAGCGTCCTCCACCCCGTCCGCGAGGGTGTCGATCTCCTTGTCGTTGAGACGCTGGAAGTCCGGGGTGGATGCGAACTGGGTGAGTGTCTGGTCGAGCTCCTCGAGCACGATGGCGGTAATGCGGCCGCGTCGTGTGCGGCAGCCGTGGTATCGGATGATATTGGGATGGGGCTCTCGAGAAATTTGCTCCATGATGAGGGTCTCCTTGAGTAGGACGGTGGGCACGAAACTGGTCCCCTTCATCTCATCGTAGGACGTGAGCCCAGGTCGTTTGACATGGACAATTCCGTCGAGATCATCGGGAACCGCAGTCAACTGAGTATCAGGTGGTATCTCGGGGTAAATCTCGTCATCGGGGATCCGTTCAAGCAAGGCTCTAAACTCATCAATGCTAAGATCCCTCTTATTCCTCGAGCTCTGACCGAAGTAGACCTCTTCATCACTTGTGACATGATAGAAAGTCATGTACTTTGGCGAGTTTGTCTTGGAGTCCCAGGCCTCAATAATGGTGAGATCTTGCAGTGACCTAACATCAGGGGCTTGAGCTGGTCCAGTCGCCATTTGGTCTGCCTCCATGTGGTGAGCAAATTGGCCAAAGAAGATGAAGGCAAGATGGTGGAGATGTTGCCGGAGCCAATGTCAGCGAAGGCGATAATACCGTCAATGTGTCGAATATGGGAATGTCTAGGAATGGTATGAATCGGGCTGGGGAAATTGTGCAGTCTCCGGCGCAGCCCGAAGCATAAAACGTTGGCCATGGGCGGAGGCGTCTACACGGCGCTAAGCCGTCCTCTAATAGCGCCCGCAGGCGGTTGCGTGTGGTCTGCCGCAGTCTGCTGCTCACTGCTTGCGCACACATTCAAGGATCATCCTTCCCCGAAGATCGTGGCCCAAGTATATATAGCCAGCAACATTGAGTACCCGACTGGCTACCAATGAGTTGGGATACTTCTGCAAATGCCGGCCACCTGGGCCAGAATTCCTACCTGTTGTGCCCTCTGGGCGCCGTTCTGATCAGATGGAGCTTCTCAGGCGGCCAATCAAACCCGGCCCGAAGCCACCAACAGAGGTCACTTCAAAAGCTTTGGAGAGGAGCATTCAATTGTTCAGCGACTTAATACAGCGAGATTCAGCCATACTCAATATAACCTTCGGCCTGAGGACTTCAGGAACGGCGTCATTGTTGGTATCAACCATCCATGGTTACACGTGTGTCCCCGAGTGACCGACCGCTGCACAGTTTATGATAATTGACGAGACTCAAGAATGTAAGCCAAGACAGACAAGAAGGGCACCTGCAGGCATACCTTTCGTCTTGCTTAGCAAAACGTATTAATAGGATTTCATTGCTTCATCGTTGTTCACTGGGAAATGTTGTCGCTAAAATCAACAAAATCACGGCGACCTCGGGAGTTCCATTCTGAGTACCTCTACGGCCCTGGTGGGAGTTTTCAGACACCCACGCGTTAGTCATCACAACTTTGTGCACTCAGGATTAAGACTGTGGTTCGCGCTCAAACGCGGCACGCGCTTGCTCCAGCTCCATCTTTGGTGCGGTGGCCCCTCTCTTGCTCTTGAACCACTCATGCTGCAGAGCCTGGCGCGCCGTGATCCTCGCAGCTGGGGCAAGATTCGTCATTTTACCAACCAAATCCCTGAACTTGACATCGACCCCGTGCCGATCCTGGAATGGTTTTCGGGGATTGGTCGCCGAAAATTCGGACGCAAGCTTTATGATGCTCTCGGTGAAAGGGTTTTCGTGGCCCAAATGACTGAGAAGACCTTCGAGGCCGTCTCGGTCTCCAAAGTAGGAGATATGACGGGACAGTATAGTGCGCCAGTGCTCCTGATTCGAGTGTTCCTGATTTAATATTTCCTTTTCGTGCACAAAGAGAACCATGTCGTTGAGCATAACGTAGATGGCCTGTGGAACATCGTGTTAGGAACGACCAAACGGAGGGGGGCTCGGTTACGGAGGACAAACCACTATGCCGAAGGAGAACATGTCGGAGGCTTGGTTCTGGGCTGATCGCGCCCACGACTCTGGGCTCCGCCAGAACTGATTGCCACACAGAGGGCCGCGAAGATACTTCCCAGGTGGAACAATCACAGCATCGTCAAGATCGGTGATTTGGACGTCTTTGATTGTCAGGGGCTGGTCTTGGGTTGCTTGTTCGTAGTCGACCAGGATATTGTTGGGTTTGATATCTATACCATTTCAGCAATCGCACTGCGACCTCGCCTGTCACTGGGACGGCGTGGTACGAACCATTGTGCAGAATATAGTTGTCGTGTAGGTCTGCCAGGCCGTATAGCGCTTGTCTTAGAATGTCCTTCCTCTGCTCAGTGGTGACACCTGGCTGTTGCCGAAAACGAAGGAGATCGCTGGCAAGGAATGGAAAAATTAACAACTCCGACTGACGAACAGTATCGACTACCGTTCGTATGTTGGGTGACGCGGAAATGCCACTCTGCAACTCAAGCTGATAATCGAAATCGCCAGGGACGTTCTTGACTATGTAGTCCTTACCCTGGGCCCTAGGAGGCAGTCAGCTAAGTACGTCAATGAAGCAGATACATTCAGGATGCTGAGCTCACGTTGCGCGGCACACATAAAGAAGCGGTCTAAGGTTTTCTTTGAGTACACTGTGGACCGTGTAAACTAATCCGGAGTCTGCTTTCAGCTTGACGCCTGGCTTGGGAGGCCCAGCTTGATCACCTGCGATAGTGCTGGCGGAGGATGGCATGGAAACACGAGAACTCGATGAGTCCCCGTTGTAAATATCGTGGCTGGATGTACAGGAGAAGGAATATGCCTGAACAAACGGGCTGTTGAATCGGGACCAGAGTTGACGCTGAAGGGCGGGTCTGATGACCCTTCGAAGGCCAATGAGGGGTCTGACTGTTCCAAACATGCTAGAAATCTGGGCCACCGGTAACAGGAGGCTGATAGAGATACATGAGGGAAGAAGAGGTACCATTGAAGTACTGGGAAACAGGCTCGGGATTCAGCAATGCCAGGTCGTGAGGTAGGGTCAAGCAAACCTTGGAAAGCTGAAGCGCTACTGCACTGGGAGAGATGTTGGAGGTTGAGGTTTGGGTGACCGCCAAGTTGAACCACACCCTGACCCTGTTGCCTTACGTAATACATTCCAGAGAGGCCTTGAAGACGAAATTAATTCCGTGTTAGTGACCACCTTAGTTCCTCCGTCGTACAGTACGGCGACTATCAATGGAATGGGATATTTCTGCGAACTGATGTCGGCTACCTGGGAAAAGATATCTACTTAGTACCTGCTGTGCCTTTGTGCCGTGCAGCTCAGATGACCTCGGGAGCCTCCCACTCCCACCTGGGCATCAGGAGCCCAATCGGACCAGGCCCGCCGCGACAATAGAGCGCACTTGCAACCAACAAAGCTTTTGGAGACGCTCATGGTATCCACATGGGCAATTAACGGCATCGCGTATGCCCGCTACGCGTTGCAGGAGGACAGAGACGTACGTGTGCGGTTTAGTCTGACGTCAAATGGCCCCCGTGTCAGCCCCACTGATCGTAAATGCCATCGAATATAAGTGCTGCAAAGCAAATACCCAACACAAGACTCATAGTCTCATCAAATGAGCATAACAATTCAGCCACAGTGAGCTTGAATCCTGCTCATTCATAAAGGAACAACAACACGCGCTCATGATGCCTCTTCTTCCTGGTGTCCCGCAGCCATTGAACGCATGATCCCTGCCCCATTCAACCGGCTCTTTGCTCACGCCGACCCGCCCAGCAGGTCCAAAATGCAAACCTCCCAAGCGCACCTACCCAAGCCATTGCCAGATATCCAGGCTAAAGTCAGAGACATCCACGAAATACTCACCGCAACTCTAGCGCTTTGTGGCCCATCGGAACACGAGAAGAAGGCCAATATCACAGCGTGCTTTGCACACGTGAACGAGATCGCTGCACTAGGTCATCCAAATGAAGAGTTACAAGTCCTCGCGTATAAGGAAAGGGTCCAGTGGGGCGAATGGGAAGCGGTTATGAGTGGATTTTGGGATCCGGATGCATGGGTGAGAGACAAGGATGAGATCTTTGCGTTTGTGAGTCTCTTTATGCACTTTTGGGTGGGCAATCAGGCCGAAGGGGAATCCAAGATGCTAACAGAAGGTCCTGTGCCCGCATGTGCAGTCCACGGGGTTTATGCGGCGCGTCAATGAAGATAGACTGGCATGGTGGTGATTGGTACAATGCGTCTTTCGGCCTCGCTACGCGCACGTGAGAGGATGCACCTGGGCGGGAAGTGGAACAAGTAAATCCCACATACAAAGCCCCCAGCATGGTCAAAAACAGCTCATTTACTGCATGGGAGATGCCCGTCCGGGGATGTGAATTCAGAACAGGGCACAGGGTGTTGCGAAAGCAATACCGTTGCAGAATTGACCATATACTAAGAAGACGTAAACATTTATAACCCGACAAATCTTGCCGTGACTGTCATTGCCAGCCTGACAATACATCTTAATGATGCTTCTAGCATGTTTGACTGGCATACTCACAATGAATCAGGCCAGCTGAAGCAAGATGCACTGAAAAGCCACCCAGAGATTCTTGTCTACCACCGCTAGCTCAGCTGGTGGACGAGGCGGTCCCATCCATCTCCCCAAACTGTCCGAATCTTGCAGCATCAGATCTAAATCCGGTTTTGAATTGAAGTAGTTGGGGCGGCCCTTAAGAATATGGTATGAGATGTGTTCCTGATGTCGCGAACACCTTTCCGGCGGGCTACCTACGATACTGTATCCCTCAATCTGTCCACATCTATCGAAACTAGGCGGCGGCAGTATCCAGGGCTGCGAGTAGAACTCAGCAGTTGTCTGACACCTTGCAATTACGTCCATTGCCCATGTGTAAAAGATCCATTCATTATCATCCCACCTGTTGCTTACGGGATAGCCTTTTTCTCGGTCAAAGGCCGAAACGGCGCGGATGTTCTCCTAGCGTTTGGGTCGATCTTCTTTAGAGAGGTCTCCTGCTACCATTTCGATGACTCCTTGCCAAAGCTCAGGATCTTCTTCGGTGGCGCCTTTGCCATTTTTCCCCTGGGCGGGCGGTTCCACCGAGGCGATGGGCTCAGGGCTTTGGGTAGAGCGCTGTTGAAGGCTGGAGGGCATGATTACTGTCTTGGACGATCAGATCTGAGACGACGAGGCGTGTAGTGAGTAGGGCTTGATCTGTGGAAAGAAAGTACAAGATGACAATGGCGGTGTGCTGGTAGATGACCTCAGAGCCTGTCAGGGCAATTGAATGGGGCTAGCCTGAGAACAAAACTTGAATGACGGGAGGTAAAGCTGTTAGCCCGGATGCGCCGTGCTAATAAAAGCAACGTTGAAGGCACTTGAGCACCAAGATGCATATTATCTCAGAGTTACCGATGTCCCTCCTGGCTCAGAAGTGAATTGCCTGTTCGAAGGTAACTTTGTGAACAGTTAGATGGTGTGACCTTCGAGATAAAGATGCTCGCCCGCAGCCTTCCCACGCCAAGACATTTGACTTAGACAAGGCTGCAGAGCACCACCATGCGACGCAAAATGCAGTAGAACCAGAACCTAGATCGATAGGTGTATAGTATATATATCACGATTTCCGTATGATATATCTACAGTCTCCGCATATCCTGTATTGCCCTTCCAGATTCTTTCTTCTCAATGGCATTTTCTCGGGAGCTTGTTCCCACAAGATCATCCTTTCGTGTGCTCGGCCAGAATTCTCAACTGAATGCCTTGACTCTCTCGTGAAGCAGCAGTAATGAGCGACTCCCGGACCACCTTCACGTCTCTCTCAAAGCTTGTGTCTTCGCTGAGCTCCATGTCAAAGCGTTGCAGTATGGTAGCTATCCCCATCTGGATGAATTGTATCGCGTAACTAGTAATATCGTTTTGATCAGCTTAATTGGTCATCGCTCAATACATCCGCCAGTTGAGTGCCTTCGAGACGCTCCTGAGTTCGAACTTACTCTTTCCCAGGGCAACCACGATTTCCCTTGCCGAATGCAGTGAAGAATCTCTCGTCTATGGGGTGTTTCTCATCAAGCCATCGCTCTGGGCGGAACTCGTTGGGCTCCACGTAGACAGTCGGATTGAACAACACAGTACGATGGTTCACCGACACGGTCGTCTAGCACGTACATCTCCGTCAGTAAAACGCGCGAGTGTACATGGACATAAACCAACTGGGCACCATGAGACCTCGGGATACTCACGTCTGCTGGAATATCCCATTCACCATAGTTGATCTTTTCAGGACTGGTCATCGGGATGCGCGCAGCAACGGGGAATGCGATCCGTAGAGTCTCTTTCACGACGGCGCGCTGGAATTTGGTGGTTCGTCAGCCAATCGACACTTTTGAGGCCACCGTCACACACTTGCAACTCACTAGATATGGGAGAGAATTCAGCGCTCTGAACGTCGGCTGTTCAGTCGCAAATGCCTGATCGAGTTCGCTCCTGAGAATCCGCAGCGTCTCGGGGTATGCGTGCAAATAATACAAGCAGTGCAAAATTGTGCGGCCGGAGGTGAAAGTCGCCATGAAAAATTCCACACCTTCGCACGACATTCTCGAAGCCGTCTTCTCTGCCGGTGAAAGCTTGCTTCGTCGAATGACCGAGAATAGTGTTTCTGGGGAAGTCTTGCCACGTGAAACTGGCTTCTTTTCCTCCCCCCTTTCCTCATCCGAAGATTGACTCTTTTGAGCAGCCTCTAGGATTAACTATATCACAGAACGAATTAGAACTGACGTCTGATGTATTGAATCGTATGTGAACTCTTGGTGTTACCTGATAGAGGTTGAAAACCCTTGTAACGTGCACCGACACGCGACGGAGGATTGCATTGGGCAGACGTTTGACAAACGGCATGAAAGGTGCGAAAAGTCTGTAGACAGGCGGACTGGTCGCAAGAGCCTCTACAGCCATATAGCAGTGACTAGCCATGTCCAGGTCATCGAGGAGATCCAGGGGCTGACCGAATGCCATAGCAAAGAAGCTGCCGAAGCCTACTGCAGCCAGGTAGGTCCGCATATCAAGGCGTTCTTCTTTGCGCTCCCACAAGAGATCGCACATCTTCTCAAAGCGCGTCTTGATCAAGGTCTCTGCAGCAAAGACATTGGCGGTGGAAAAGAAAGGGTTACACGCCGACCTCCGCTCGCGATGCAAGAAGTGATCATGGGTGCTGAAGCATCCGTCGCTAGTTCCGATGACAGCGGTGAAACCTGGATCTTTGTTGCGGATGGCGGGGTAAGGGGCATAGAGCTGTTCGTGAAACTGGACATCGTCGACGGATATCTCATGGGGGCTGATTCGCACGATGGGCCCATATTCGGCATGGAGTTCTCTGACCTTGGCGGAGAATTGACAGCCTCCTTTGTGGACGAGTTCGTAGTAAACTTCGTACCAGCCTGTTGCAGCCGCGAGACGCGGCCCAGGGAACTTGGCGAGTGGGTGTAGGCAAAGCCTGTACACAACAAGGGCAACAGACACAAAGAAGCTGCTTATCACTGCGAGCAACCACCCGGAAGAGAACATCCAGAAGTTATGCGACATGGAGATCATGGTCGAAGCAGAATGTGTTTGAGGAGGACGTCGGAAGGATTGCCGTCTCAAAGAAGATACCTGAACATGTCTCGCTTGCCTCTTATCTACTACTTTGCATTGTGTGTGACCATGTAAGGCTACCTAGGTAGCCTTCAATCTTCCTCGGATCAAGCTCACCATCCGCGCCGACCACGTCGCAGCGCAGGGCCTCGGTTGCGTGGTTCACAAAGACTGAGGTACTGCTGGGTCTCCAGAAGATCAGTACTACTGTACATCCGTACTGTACGGAGCACAATGTGACCGGTCACAGAGACTCTTCCCCACAGCCCGTGGTAGCGTCGCTGATCAACCACAAACCCTTGCATGCCGCCTTTCCAGGTGGATAGCATCACAGCGGATCCACCCACAGCTGACCCGACTCACCCGAGATACTTCACCATTGGTCTAAACACCGTTAAGTGCGAAGCTCACGAAGACTAGTAAGCCGAAGGAGCCGTTTTTAACGGGTCGCCAATGGGCAATCCTGGATACTGTCGTATCTACCAATACCTGAGCCGACGTTGGTCCCAAGGCCAAGGTGATTTCCTCTGTCAGCAGGAGCAAGGTAATGTGCCTCGGCGGCACGACAATCTTGTCTACCTATGTAGGCAAGTGGCGCGCAGGCCTCGACCGCAAGAGTGGACCCATCGCCGGTTACCTACTGTGGTCATACAACACCGCCTTCCAATTTCTAGGCTCCAGACTGTCGTGCAAATTCAAGATCTCAAGAAGGATTCAAAGTACCCGGCGCCGAACATGCAGCCTGTAGGTGTCATGCAGGAAATACCCATTGCCCCGGGATCGGTTGAAACAATGGAAGCAGCATTTGCAGTCCACCCTCCGGCAGCACTTGAAGTGCAAAACGCCCGGGATGCGTTGGTCTCGCGCATGAAGGGCCGAATCGTCACAATTCCGAACCTCAAAGCCTTGTTCCTTGACTGGAGAGGCATCAAGTCACGCCATCAAAGTCAGTGGCTGGAACCGCTGAGAGAAAAAGTCAGACAGCGGCTTCAGACGTAAGACTCCCGATTTCACTCTGAGCGTCAGACGCTTGACTGACTGGTGCAATAGTCTATCGTTCGACAAACCGAAACAAGACCGCCTTGAAGCTGCCGACTTCGCTTTGTTCACGGCTCTTTGGTGGCCAGACGCCCCTTCCTTGGCAGAGCTAGAGATTCTTGCATATCTCGTCATCTGGCTCTTTACTTGGGATGACGAGATAGACGAGCCCACGGGAGCATTCACGGACGATGTCGAGGAAGCCGACACCTATAGGGCCGACACCTTGCGCTTCGTCGCCGCATGTCTTGAGCTCCCCACTGTGGGCGCGCCTGACCATGGGAGATATCTTCAACCCAAGAGTGGCATCGTGCGGAGCTTCGACGTGATTGGGGCTGCACTGAGATCCTCATACGACCAAGATCAGCGGCAACGCTTCTTCGACGAGGTGAAGCGGTTCATGACTGCTTCGCAGGCCGAGCAAGCGTGCAGGCTTCAGGGTCATATTTTCACCCTCGAACAGTACTGGCAGGTCCGCATGGGCACCAGCGCCGTCTACATTGGATCCGCGGCATGCGAGTTCTCCCTGGGTCCCGGTCCGGCAGTGCCACTTGAAGTGATGAGAAGCGACGCCATGCAATCACTGTGGGACGAGACCAATATGATAATATCCATCACCAACGATCTTCTGTCGCTTCGGAAAGAGATGCAGCTCGGATGCATAGACAGTGTTGTGCCTCTCAATTTTGCAATGAGCAACGACGTGCAGCTGGCGATGGACGAGTCGGTCGCCGCCCTGAGGGCATCAAAGGAACGTCTTGAGCAGGCCGCACAGAATCTAACGATCATCGCGAGCACTCTTGACATTTCGACCAGGGAGCGGATCGGGCACTTCATAGAGGTGCAGAAAAGCAACTGCATTGGAAACCTGGTGTGGAGGTAAGTGTTTCCGACCGAAAACGCCACTTGAATGGCCTCAGTCCTGGTGTTCAAACACGCATGATGCTGACCAGCCACAGCCTAGAGACGCGGCGATATAATCCAACGGACCTCCTGACTGAAGATGGGAGTCAAACATTTGCGCTATGAGTGCCTCTCATGCGATTGCAATATACGCCAAACTCAGAAATCTATAGATGAACTTGGAATACAATTAATGCGGCTGCCACACTCCAAATCCCAATAATGAGCTCGTGACACCGTAGCAGCTAGAGTCTGTCCGCGACCGCTCTTCCTCTGAGGAATCGAATCAAGCTGATGCCGGGAAACGTTGCTTCCAATACAATTACCACTAATGTATTATTCTCGAACTTAAGATCCAGCCGTTACGTCTTGGGACCAAAAGTCAAAGGGCGAGGCCTTCCCCAGAAATCGCAAGGGTTGAATCGCCACACGCCGCTACTGCCAGCCGTAAATACATACTTGGCGAGGTAAGGAAGCGGTGCAGGAAGCGGAGGGAAGGTCTCTCCACCCTTGTAAGTCTTGTCCGCACACCCAAGGACGCATGGAAACACGTCCGTCTACGCCATGATATACTCCGTTAGTTTTCCATGCTGCTTATAAGCGTCTGAGCGGGGATACTCACCAGCAGTGCGAGGCTGGTCTGCTTTGTTGCATTCGCCTCTCCCTTGTCCCAAGCCTGCTGCAGCTGAACGCTATCCAGATCTTGGAGCGAAAGGAAGAAGTCAATCTCCGCATAGAGATGATCCATGAGCGGCTTGCCTGTGGTGGAGTGCAAGTATTTATCAGACCGTGCTCGCAAGGCCCAAGGGCCTCGAGGAGTAGATGGTTCACTACTCCAGCCGTCAAGTCACTCACTGAATGAGTCCAAGACCTCTTTCATGCCTCCGGGGCCGTCCCAATGAAAGTCTTGAGGCTTGGGTGCCGTCGCCTTCGTGTACGCCGCGAGTCGCTCCAGTCCGTCATGGAACAAGGTGTGCTGGTGTTGTGGATCGTGCATGAAGCCGGGTTTCGTGAATTTCTCAATCTCGGGGAAAATGAATGATTCTTCGGATGAGTGATGGTGGTCGACCACCTTGACCCAGTTGGATGCAAAGCGAAGTAAATCTCTGACATCCTCCTGCTGGACATATGGCGCCTGCTGAATGATTGCGTTCAGACCCCGGATGAGGACGTTGTGTGTGTGGGTCATCTCGGAAGCGACGTGGACGTAGCTGTGAGTCTCATTCTGTACCGGCGAGCGTCAGATCCTGGACGACTCTCAACTAAGTTTCTGCTACACGGAACTCACTGCAAGCTCGGGTCGCGTTTTGGGAACTTCGATGAGGTGATATGGCTCATCGGCCCAGGGGGCGTCGGACGGCTTGGTTGTCATGCTGCTGGTTCCGACAGGGTCTGAGGATTGAATGGGATTGAGATAGCAAGGTGGATCTGAAGCTCTCCAAAATTCACAGGACGTACTATTCTGAATGTTATTTGATGACTTCTCTGTTTTTAAGTTGGGTGGTGCATATAGACCGTGAGACCTCCCCCGGCTGTGCGCCCCCTGTATTACCACCAACAAACAATGCAACCAACGCGCAGCCTTTGCGGTCTGAGATGTGAGAGCTCTTCCCAATAGCGGAACATGCTGATATTACGCTGGTCACCCATTGGTACAATGTCTTCATGGAACCCACCTTGTGAACCTTGATAGTACTTGATCCCTCTCCCCGCTCCTCGTGAGGTTCACACACCCAACAATCAGCAACAAGATGACGAGCAAGCAAGCTCGTATTTTGGACCGCATCAGCTTATCCAAGCGCTCAGGTTGAGGTAGGCAGACCCCCACGCGGATTGTACGTCTCCAACGTGCCTTGCGTGCCCGCGTGCCTAGGCTCGGTAGGCTCGCATTTTACTTCCGTCCAAGGCGAGAGAACACCGTAGGTCCGCAGAAGGATGCGAAGGAATGCTGTCACCCCAAAGACTCCACTCTGGTCGGACTGACATGGTGATGGCAGACGTGCTGACTGCATTAGACTGCTGACGTGCCCCACCACGGTGCAAGGATAACTATTCTTTTTTAGCGATACTGCTCCTCATCCATCCGGTCCATCCTGTCCACGGTGCAAGGATAACTATTCTTTTTTAGCGATACTGCTCCTCATCCATCCGGTCCATCCTGTCTCGATCAATTGCCCGGAGGCTGGGCCTCAATCGAGTATGGTGAGCAGCCGACTGCGACCTAGGCATGATGTCAATTTCTATGGCCCACTTGACCGACTAGGTACTCAGCCGGCAATAGCATCGGGAATCATGATAATTCTTGCACGCCACACTAGAAAATTTCCGAGTGCAATCGAGAGATGTTATCCGTCCTTCACAGGGTATGTCGAAGCAGAGGCATGGCAGTCGATCTGCCAATCGTATACTGAACCTACAGTAGCTCTTTGCCTCCGTGCGAGAGGGGCTGGAAACGATATTCCTTCGGCGTGCGGATACATTTCACACTCGGGGCAACGATCATGTTCCTCCTTCGTCTGACACCTGTGGAGTAATCCAACACGGTATGAAGTACTGTGCGTTAAGCGATGGCAGCAAAACTGTGTGAGAAGCGGGTAAGAGGCTCCGGGAAACACACTATAGCTGGCCAATAGCAGCAGGCGAACCACAATGCCGGACCCAAACCACGGTAAACGGCACAGCCCTGCTCGGGATCCACTGAGCCGCGTCGTGGTGCTCCCTGCCCACGCAGGTGACGGGTTCACGGACCATGGACTATGGACCTGTCATTGAATCCTTCAAGCGGGACTCGAGTGGGGGACGTTGATATCCTTCTTCTTACTGTACCCACCGAACTATAGCGTCTAATAATACCACTTGATGCGGATCGCAACCAACCAACCTGGAGTTCAAATTGACCACGCACTGAATCCTTCCGGCCAACCTTCCGCATGCTAGAGGTGGCCAACACGGAATGGATTTGATATCAAAGAGCCTCGATGTACTCGTTACCAACATGAGGACCATGCGCTTGTTTGGCAGTGGTTACAGTACAAACACGTATATCATCCACAGCGTGCAGCACCCCCAGCGGATTTCCTCTCACATCAACGGAAGTCACTCTCCGTGCCCACATCCTAAGTACGCATCATGTCTGCCGCAGCCAGCTCGTCCTTGACGCCGGAACAACAAGCCACGTTTCACGAAGACAAGGGCCCAACAGTGGTTGCGATTTGTTCTTTCTTCATTGGTCTTTGTACTCTGTCGGTTGGCCTGCGCTTCATAGCCAGGCTCAGTCGTCGTATGAGCTTCGGCATCGATGACTGGATGTCACTGCTGGCCCTTGTAGGTTGACGAAAGAGACCCGCCTTGGATTCCCTTTCTATGCAGACGTGACGGCTGACGCTTCAGCTACGCGCAGGTGTTCCTTGTGATCTTTTGCGCCATTAGCATCATCACCGTTCCTTATGGCATGGGAAAGCATGCATTTGCTACTGATTCTGTAAACATTTGGAAGATTATGCGCGTACGTCAAGTCACCTTCATACTTTTAAGTGTACACCATGTCTCGCACATGCAAGTGACATGAACATGGTGCCTCTGACTTTGGATGTGGATAGCTAACGATCCATTCAACCGACCAGACAGCCTTTTTCCAGTCTTTGGACTACATTATCGTTCATTGGTTCATTAAGATGTCGATCCTCGCCTTCTACAAACGTATCTTCACCTTGAACATCCTGTGGTTCAGATACTGTGTCTACACCATGGCCATCTACACAACTGGGTGGTTTATCTCATGCCTTGTCGCGGCCATTCTGCAGTGGTGAGGAGCACACTTTCCATTACACCACACCAGTAACACACTATGAGAGCGACAATAGCTGATCGTTGCAGTATCCCACCCTCTCTCTTCTGGCAACGATTCGACCCAGCTATAGACCCAGCCGGCTTTTGTGGGGTCGACTATCCTGCATTTGTCATCGCCTCAAGCGCTCTGAATACCGTGGGCGATGTGCTCATCTTCTCGTTACCTATAGCCATACTACTGAGATTGCACCTAAGACGCTCGCAGAAGTATGCTTTGATCCCGGTTTTTGCGACAGGCGCATGGTAAGTCGGCCCTCTTGTCCCGTCCAAGGCTTTTCGGGCACACAAGCCCAAACGCGAATGCACTACATCATCTTTCACATCTTGCCCACAAAGCCATCAATGCCACAGATCTCTCTGAACTAATGACATACCCTTCAGCTCTATTGTCGCCAGTTTCTTCCGTTTAGCCGAGTCTCTGCAAGCCATCAAACTAGACGCAGACACTACTTGGCTCATGGCAGACCTTTACATGTGGACCTGCGTTGAGGCTGGTGTTGGGCTCATTTGCTCTTGTTTGCCTATTATCGGGCCGCTATTCGTTCTTGCGAAAGACAGGTTCAAGCCGGCAGATCCCCGAGGTTCACAGGAGGGTCTTCACCATCCTGAAGAAAAAAGCAACATGTATCACCAGAATCAGTTTACTGGGCACATAGCTGGCTCGGAAAGCCATCTGAGAGAGCAGAACAAGTTTGGAATCATGCGAACCGACAGTTTCAGGATGGAAAGTCAGCCACGGATGGGAGAGGGCCCCTACCACAGTATTGTTTGCTCGGCAGAAGCTTCTCATCACTTTTAACTGAAGAATCGACGTATGACATTGAAAATACATATTTGCCATGTCCTCAGCAAAGAATTTGCCATTCTACGAATCCATCTCAGATAGCCCGAATATCAACTAGTACGTTGGCGTTGTCGGCAGCGTGAATCTGACCGCGGACGGTGTTATCCCCTCGAAAGCAGACGTCGAAGATTCTTCCAGCAGCCTGTGCAACGCCTTGGCTGCAAAATAAAAACTTTGGTCAGCATCTGCCTACTCACAAAACACGCTCGGGCCGTCAGACTTCAGTCAACTTTGAAAACTCACCAAGACTCAGCCGTATTGCCTGGATCGTTCGTGCCCCCGCCATTGAGCTGGACGTTCAATACACTGATAGCTGTATTTCCCTGCTGACACAGCGTCGTTTGGAGATTATCGGCATTGCAAGGCTGCGAGCCGCGTGCTACGAGCTGGGCGACGCAGGATCGGGCGTCATCGGCCTGATTGTAAGTGTGAGTGTGTTACTCTCTGACTGTGGCCGTAGGCAGCCCCTTGGTGTCGTATTGAATGGTCAACAAAGAGATAGATCCAACTTACATTGCCGAGAGTCTCGGGGTCGAGATCGTCTCGACAGTCTGGGGCATTTTGCCGAGGGATGAGAGTCCTTGCCGACGCCTCACTGGCGGCCCCCAGCGTGAGGAGGACGGACACAAACGTCTTTGTGAGAAGCATGATGTTGAATGGATCTAGTGATTAATATTTCTTCGTATCTGACAAATATGCTCAACGGCTCCAACAATGTGAGTGTACGAATGCTGCGTGTCTTTGAAGGGATCATTGGAGGGATACCTTGAACTTATATACTGCAAGGACAGCCGAGAAAGTCGCCTGAAAATGATTTCCGTACTATTACAGGACTCATTCATGCCTCCATTAGGACTTCGAAGAATAGCACCGGGTGTCATGCTGACCAGATTGCGTGGGCTGTGAGGTCCTTGTGTTCCACTCTCTGTAGGTACGTGCCAAACTCCGTGTGGTCTGGTGGCACTCGAAGAGCTAGCTGTAGTTTGTGCGAATAGGTTTGACAGAATATTCCGACTCGAATCAGCGCAAGCCTTTCAGATAGGCTTGGAGCTCCCGACCACGGAGCGGGAATCTTTCCACCCAGCTAGGCTCCAGCGCGAGAACCTCGAGAAGTTCGAGCCAGCGAGTTGACGGTTTCCGGACGTCCGAACCACAACTTAAATTGGTGTCTCTGCGTTCAGTTGCATTATAGTATGTAAGGGCGCGCAAATTACGCGCGCTGAAGTCTGCTTGCGAGTCTGTGGCCAATTGCTTTCCTCCGTGGGCGTCACAAGCAGCTGATATTATGTGAGACTGTGTCACCGGACTGTAACGTGTACGCTTGAACTCATATCGAGTACTATTTTTGTTGAATGTCCGGTCCTTTGTATGCTTTGGCTCAGCTGTGGTTCAGCTCTCGGCCCAGCGTCATCTCACGCGTCGCACGATGACAGCCAATCAGCTAGAGGCTAGAATTTGGACGTTGGACAGTTACACAAAAGTAAGCTAGTAAAATCATCCACTCCCTTGGTTTTGATATAAAGTTCAAAGCCACATACTTTCAAACAGTGAAACCTGTCGGTCCTCTGCTCAACGTAGCCCAACGTAGCTTCAACGTACCCAAAAAAAGTCTCGCTGCGCCCAGTGCGCCGTACTGTTGAAACAATGACGTCCCGAAGTCCCCTTTCACGCTGAATAAAAATCATTGGATTTCACCAAATTTTCAATTCTGATGTCAATCTCTTCTAGAATCATCAACCATTGGGCATTTATTGCGCATTGTCTTCCATGAGGGCGTATGCAAGGTCGTCTGAGCTGAGATTGTGACTTCAAGTTCATTGGCTGCCTGATCGGGCTGAGCTCTGCTGACTCATTGATACCCACTTTTTCCGACCTCACTTCTCCAATTTCAAGCAGACTGTTCCTGACATCACACTTCTTGAATTACACATCTTCTAAACTCGTTAAGAAATTAAGGTGTTTGTGTAGGTGATATCTTGACGATATCTTATAACCAGTAGAAAGCACATTGCTGGTCCTTGACGAACCATGAGTCCAAGAAATTAAAATACAGTGAAGGCCTCGGCCCTCGTAGAAGCTGATCCTTCGCATCTTGATGGCGGCTTGGCATTTACTAGCTGAAGTTGAAGCTGGGACACCTTGTCCGACCACCCTGGTCCGCATCTCATTCTAGCCGCCAACGCTATCCTCTATCGAGCCTGTCAATTTTACTGTGGCACATCAGGCAACCCTCAAGAATGCGGCACATTCATGACAACTCAACCTCACTGCGTTCTCGCGTTTCAGATCGCCTCAAATTCAGCATATTCTTGTCTCAAGCACCTCCGATCGCCAATCGTGCACACTATAATGGCGCTCGCTCGGATACTAGCAGTGCTATCATGGGGCTTGCTTGTCAGCGCGCAGGGCGAGATAAACTCAACTTCTTTCAATACCTGCATTGAAAACAGCCAAATAACAGCATCCTCGTACTCCCGCGTTGCAATCTTTGAGAGCAACCACACTTTGTCTTTTCTCTTCAATGGCACGAGCACCTTCATCGGCCAGGCCCTCCTCGCTATTGAGATCCTCGATCTCCAATCATCTCGCCAGATTTATCAGAGCACGTTCGATCCTTGCACCGTTGGCATTGAAGATCTTTGTCCGATCGATGCTGGTAACGTGTACATGTCTATGAATTTTGAGATAACGAGCGACGAAATCCCGGCGGAGTTGTACACCACGCCTAGTCTGGAGCTGGAATTCCGTTTCTATGTCAACAATACTGCTGCCAAGGCTATTGGATGTCTTACAGCCAATTTTTCAAACGGTGTGGTGACTTCTGATAATGACACGGTCATGGGGAACACGACGCAACCCGAGGTGACGAATGGTACAGCTCCTTCCAACACCTCTAGCAACGGTGGAGGAGAGTCCGGCGCCAATGCATCTTGTCTCCTCAGCTGGACTTTGCTTTGGTTAGTACCTGCAATCAAAGATGATGGAAACAGTGCTAACAAGTTTCAGGCTCGGAATGGCGGTAGTCACAACAACCGCCGGTCTATAAAAACTTTACTTGGACGTATTGGACGGCGTCATTTTTTCCCATCAAACAGGCCGACCTACTTAACTTTGGCACTCGTTCCAAAGAGGAAACAAGATTGGTGTCTGTCTATAGTTCACCATTGCACAAGTCTCCGACATCGGGGGTCTTGTGAAAATATGACAAATTGCGGAAGCCAAAGTCGATGCTCTGCACACTGTACCCTTCTCTCCATGCTCATCGAATAAAGGGGGCCGGAGCCTTGTTGCTGGCCTTACGCAGAGCGCCGCTGCAATCGCAAGCGTAGAAAACCATGATGTGGAATAATTACTTCTCACAAATCGTAGAAACCACGGTTATCATGGAGTCTTTCCCCTCATGATACTAGAGTGGGAAATACGATCGTACATATTGAGCCGAAATAAGCAACACGAAGTGAAATCCCACAATCTTCGAATTGGAAGTTGAAGACAAAGACCCGATCTTAAGCTTATGAAGGTTTGCTTGCAAGTCACTCGAAAAGTCCTCGAACAGGTCCAAAACTCCCAAAGTTTGGCCTCTGCTTTCTCCTGTCGATTACGAGGGCAATTACTCCTCCAGGCCGGGGGTGGACTGGGGTTGCTGCCCTCCGACAGCAAATGCCACCAGTGAACGAACACTGGATTACACCTCAGTGTTCCCGATCAACCATCTGAGTGGCCATAACGGCGAGGACACCTCTGCAAGATCCTACGCACACGTGAAGCTGCTGGCCTCATATGGATCTCCACCAATATACCTCTGCACAGCCGGATACAAACACGCCTCTCTTTCCCCCGTCTTCCCTCCAGGAGTAAGACTGAACGATGTCGTCAACGTATCTGGGGCCTCGTCCTCCTCCACCCATCTCGTCAGCGCCTCCAACTGGTCCGTCGGATAAGGCCCCGGGCCAAAAGCAGAGCAATGTTCCACGCCCGGCAACAAGAAGAGACGATAGAAATCCTTCGCCGCCGCATCCTTGGCCAGGACGCGGTCGTAGTAGTTCGTCGAGCCGTTCGGGAAGACGAGCGAGTCCGCTAGTCCATGCGTCGTGATCATCTTGGCCCCGCTGGCTCGGAATGCTGAAAGGTCCGCGTCGGCGGTGTCAATTATATCGCGGTACTCTGAAAACGACTGCTTGGCGAGGGCGTGGTAGTCGGCCGGCGTGAGGCTGGTGAGGTCGAAGTCCGGGTCCTTGAGCAAGAAGTATTTGATCCAGTCCGCCGCGACCTCGAACGGCGCTCCGGCACACGTGCTGGCGTCGGTGCTGTTTGTGCATACGGTGTCGAGCAGGCCGTTCAAGCCCTGGGGCGAAGTTACAAGCAGCGTGTCCCTCGTCAGCCCAAACCAGCCCAGCTTCCCGAGCGTGCTTTTCGGCGGCCCCGACCACGCAGCATTGACAATCTCCGCCGCCTCCGCCGAGAACTCCAACTCAACGCCCTCACAGTCGAACGACTCGCCAACCAAAGTCCCAGCGTCAAACTCACACAGGCCCGGCAACGAGATAATCCCATCATTCACCCCATCCAACCCATCACACTCCTCCACCGCCCTCGCAGTAATCGCCAACAGCTCACACCTTGGCGGATAATACCCGAGCTCGTTCATCACCATCTGGCCCCAATTCTCGGCCATCATCGCCCGCGCCCAGTTAATTGCGGGGCTCAGCGCCAGAATCCCATCATACACTCCCGGGTACCGCTGCGCCATCGCCAGCCCCTGGCGGCCGCCCGTGCTGCAGCCGTGCCAGTACGAGTGGTGCGGCGCGCGGCCGTAGAACGCCGTGGTGGCGGCTTTCCCCAGGACGCTCATCTCGTAGAGGGCGAGGTGCGCGAAGTCGAGGAGGAGCTGGGCGTTGACGGTGCCGTCAGGGTTGAGGGCCCAGTTTTGAGGCAGGGCGAGGGCGGAGTCAAAGGAGTGTCCACCGTCGGTGGCGGCGGCGGCGTAGCCCTCTCCGACGGCGGGGCTGAGGAAGGTGCCTGGGTAGCCGGTCAGGTAGCCGCCGCCGCCGGTGCCTTGGAAACGGCCGTTCCAAAGCGAGGGGGAGAGGGGGAGCCAGATGTTGGCGTTGATGGTGTCGTTTTGGTGGAGGTGGGAGTAGGTGATGGTGACGTTGCAGAAGTTGAGCTTGGTGTAGTTGGTTGCGATGAAGCCGGCGAAAGAGCCGAGGGTGTTGAGACTGGTGTAGTTGTGCACTTCGGAGGCGGAGATGGAGAGCATGTTGGTGTCTGGGAGAGTGATGTTTTGAAAATGGGTAGACGAGCACAGCGGCCTGTAACCTGCTCTTTGAGGACATGCGATGGAGAGAGCAATTTGACTTCCCATAGCTAGAAGATGCCAGGGCGAGGGAAGTGTGATACTCACCATTTTGAGCAGTTCTGGGGGATGGGTCCAGCGGAAAACAGATTAAAGATTCAAACAGCCAAAATGACTGTCGAGACCCCAACGTAGAATGTTCTCTTGCAACTTAGAAAGTTTGCGTTCTTGGTTAGAAAGTTTGCGTTTTTGGTTGGAAAGTTTGCGTTCTTGGTTGTATACTTCACACCTGTTTTTTTATTTCGTGCTACCATCAAACCTCTCCGCCGGCTAGAACACACACAATCTGTGACCAGTTTTGGGGGGCCGATCTCTAGACGTCGATCACCATGTCAGATGACGAGAGCAGTCCTTTCCGCCTGTCGTAAAGACGTATTTTGACCACACCATTGTGCCCCGCGTGGAGCGTATTGGCTGTCTCCGTCCGCTATAGGATGTAAGATAAAAAGGTGCGCTAGCTCTGCGAGGAGACTGTATTACAAGCATGCCCTGCTGATGGTGGCTGATTCATTGCTTTTCCCCGTGAGACTGGTCAATGGACGCTAGTTTGACATATACTAGCCTCCGCCATCCGAGAAATGTCAAGAAAGATGGCTGTTTTCTCCGCAATATTATCTAGTGGACGGCAGCTTGTGCGTCTGGGTCGTCATCCCCCTTCTAGTTCCCTATTTCTCACATGACCACGCACAAATTTAGAGACTTGTTTCTGTCCAGGAGTATTAAATTGATTTTCCCTCTTTCCGGAGACAGTTCTGACTGGTTCGGCAACAACTGAGTCGACATGCGTCCCAGCGTATGGTCGCCGACCCGCCGCTGCGCTCAGTTCTATGTTCGACAAAATTGTCAGACTACTCTAGTGTGCTGCAACATGGCTTACGTTACATAAATTCACTGTGTTGCTCACATCTCCCAAGATGCACTATAAGAGTGAGGGCAGGTGTCGACAAATAGTTGTTGGAGCGCTGGTTGGCAGGTCGCGACAGCTGGACGAAACAGTCAGCGATACACCTATGTTTAGAGTACTCTGACGACTCGTACACATACCTATAATGACTGATTTGTGACTAGGCAGCTCTTTATGGGGAAATAGGAAACCTTGCAATGTATTGAGTCGATATCGCCTTCCTCTCCTGGACATCGCCCAAGCGGTACTGGATGTCCTTCCAGTCTATAAGAACCTGTATTTATATCTATTCGCCCTCATATCCTGGGTCTATACTGACGAACATAAATGCGTCCGGTAGACTTCCCAAGAAGTTGCTGGGCCAGGGTGGAAATTTTTCCTTTCGCTGACAGGACTGCGCCCTTTAGGCTGACAATGCAAGGGGGGAAAAACCCATGTTTAAATCAAATACTTCGCCCTTGATACTGCAATTTCTTGCTATCAAAAAAACTTGCCAACGACATTGATCAACACAAAATACAGGACAAGGTCTAGATGATTCATGTTGTGGGATTGATTTAGCACAGCCCGGGGTCCGAAAGCATCCGAAGACAGGGGTCTGAAATAAAAGTCCCGAGGTGCCAATTTGACTTGCCTCAGACCTGGAACAAGTTCGGTCTTGGGCCGTAGACCCCTGACGTTGGATGATTGTAGCGAGGACATCGCCCGATTCCAATTTCCACTTTCCAATTGCAGCTTCCCAATGTAAAACACCCTTCGATTCACTTCTCGTCACTCCTTTTTCCAACAATTGCTGGCGCAAGCCATACACAACGACACCAACATCCACCTCCATCCCCGCCGATTGCCCACAATGCCTCTCCTCAAGCCGCTCAACCGGCCCAAATCCCCAAACTCGTCCCTGCTCTCCGCCAAGAGCTACGACCCGGACGCCTCCTCGATCCGCAGCGACCAAGACTCCGACAGCGACGACGACGAGCGCCAGGCCCGCGCCCGCAACAGCCGCGAGCTGCGCGCCCACGACCGCATCGTGCTCCTCGAGGAGGAGGAGATGGACCAGCTGGTCCTCGAGGCCCGCCGCCTGGACGAGCAGCAGAAGCGCCGGGGGTCGAGCCAGCGCCGCGGCCGCGCTGCGAGCGGCGGCAGCGGGTTTGCTGCATTCACGGCGCCCATACGGCTGTTCTCGGGGTCGCGGTCGCGGAGTCCGAGGGATGGCGGGTATAATAATGATCAGAAGAAGCTCGTAGGAGGGCAGGAGTCATTGGAGGATCTGCGCGGTGCGACGAGGAAACAGCGGCGCATGCGGAGGAGGGAGAAGAAAGATCGGTTGCTGGAGAAGGCAGGAGAGGGAGAAGATGGCGAGCTGATGTTCGAGATGGAAGAGGGAGGCATGAAGACGGGCAGCTCGGCGAGCAGCAGCGACCGGGAATACAGCGACGAAATGGACCGGCGCGGCCTACGGCATCTTGCGGACTCGAAGAGACAACGAAGAAGAGACAGGTGGCGCTGGTCGCTCATCTATGCGTTCATTGCAGGGCTGTTCGCGGTGTTGGCAATCGCGGCCTGGAGAATGTCTATCAAAAAGACCGCGCCTTTCAAGGAGCAGCCGCTTGTCAGCAATGGCACAGCGCTCTTTGCGCCCACGACGCTCATCATTAGCTTGGACGGGTTCAGGGCGGATTTCCTGCAGCGAGAGATTACTCCGAGGTTGAATGCCTTCGTCAAGGAGGGCGTCTCGCCGCTATACATGAACCCGTCCTTTCCGAGCGTCACCTTTCCTGTGAGACAAATTCCCAGGCATGTCGAACGTAGACCACTTGCTGACTTTCGACCTAGAATCACTTTACCCTAGCCACTGGCCTTTACCCCGAATCCCACGGCATAGTCGGCAACAGCTTCTGGGACCCAGCCCTCCAAGAAGAGTTCTGGTACACCGACACGACCGTCAGCATGCAATCGAAATGGTGGAACGGCGAGCCCTTCTGGGTCACCGCCGAGAGCCAGGGCATCCGCACCGCCATGCACATGTGGCCCGGCAGCGAAGCGCACCTGGGGGACATCGAGCCGGCCTTTGTCGACGAGTTCAACGGCAAGGAGAAGCTCGCCAACAAGGTGTCGCGCATCCTCGCGTTCCTCGATCGCCCCGGCATGGAAGCCGCCGACACTACGGACGTGCACGACATGCGGCCGCAGCTCATCGCGGCGTATGTGCCGAATGTCGACGCCGACGGGCACAAGTTCGGCCCAAACAGCACCGAGATCCGCGATACGATCCAGCAAGCCGACACGATGCTAGACGACCTCTTCCGCGGTCTTGGGGAGCGCAACCTGACTGACATCGTCAACGTCATCGTTGTCTCTGACCACGGCATGGCCACTACGGATGTGGAGCGCATGATCCAGATGGAGGACCTCGTCGACCTGACCAAGGTCGAACACATTGACGGCTGGCCGCTCGTCGGCCTACGGCCCAGGGAGCCGGCCGACTTGGACAGCATGTACGAAGGACTGGTGGAAAAGGCGAAGACGAACCCCAATTTCGAAGTCTACCTCCGCGACAAGGACATGCCGGAGCGGTACCACTTCTCCAACAACGACCGCATCGCGCCGCTGTGGATCGTCCCCAAGACAGGCTGGACGATCGTGAACAAGAAGGAGTTCGACATCGAGAGTGCCAAGGCAAAGGGCGCCGTGTACCACCCCATCGGTCTGCACGGCTACGACCACGAGCACCCGTTGATGCGCGCGATCTTCATCGCGCGAGGCCCTGCTTTCCCGCACCAGCCGGGCAGCAGGGTCGAGCCTTTCCGTATGTTGTGCTACCCTTGACCTTGAAGTGATCATGAACCTGGCCATGCGTACTGAGTGCTGACAATCCCTCCCACAGAGAACATCGAAGTCTACAACATCCTCTGCGACTCCATCGGCCTCACGCCCGCCCCCAACAACGGCACCCTGCGCCTCCCGCTCAAACCCATCGGGCTGCACGACGACCCTGCCCTTCCCGTCGCCGAAGTTCCCTCCGACCCGGTCACCAGCTACACCCTCACGCCAACCCCGTCGCCAACACCCACCATCGGCGTCGATCTGCCGCCCTCCGCGCCCACCGGAGACACGATCGGCATCACCCTCCCCACCGAGCCTGGCCTCGAACAGGAGGCTGACGAGGAGCTGCTTGATGGCGTCAAGGAGTGGCTGGACTGGGCGAAGGACGAGTTTGGCAAGGCGTGGAGCTGGACGAGTGAGAAGGCAGGCGAGGCGTGGGGGAAGATTGCCGGTGGGGAGGGGGAGGGTGGTGTGGAGGTCACGCCGCCGTCGGTCAGGTAGTTTTTTAGGGGGCCCAAAGCTGCTGGGCCTTCTATGTGATCTTTCTTCTGTTTATAGCTTATCGGGCGCCGTTTGGGTACCTTCGATAACTGCTGGGCAAGGCTTGGTTTGGCGTTGAGGGCGTTTTAGACATGGCTACCTGCATGGTGGTGTCAGTGGACTTGATTAGGACAATAGTGCATGGGCAGGGCGTTTCACAAATTCGATTCGGTGCTCTGAGATACAGTAGGGTGTTCATTAGTGCAGAAGTCTCGGCCTTCTGAAGCTCTCCTGCGACGAGTGTGGCATTGTGGATGTAGATGATGAGAGTGTACATAAATCTCCTGAGGTCGCTACTCCACCAATTATATCTAGCATAGGGCATGCCAGCTCGCAAACCTCGCATCGTGTTTCCATATATGAGCTCATTGCGCTGATGGCTACCCCAAGAATCAAGAACTACCTAACCCACTGGGAGATTTGCTTCACTAGTAGAATTCATTCACTTGCCATCCATTTTGCTCTGCATTTCGGGCCTCGGCCTCTGCTTGACCTTAATATCGGTATCAGTAATGGGTCTACGAAAATTGCTTGAGTGAGAAGTAACAGTACGCTGTGAGAAGATGTATACATACAAATGCTGCAAGGATCGTAGATCATATGAAGTTCCTGGTGATCCGGACACAATGTCTGATGTACTGTACAAGAGGTTTGATACTGGCATTTTTCCTGGTGATCCGGACACCATGTCTGATGTACTGTACAATAGGTTTGATACTGGCATTTTCCCTTGCCTTTTTTCCCATCTTGAGGGCATGGAATTGGGCCTTATTGTCAGTGTTAATAAAGTTTCTCACTCTTGATGATAAAAACTGAAGAGAGTGAGCATACAGATCGGGCAGGGCTCATCCTTCAGGCGGATTTTGTTGTGATCAGCGCAGATGGTCTGATGTTGAGAACAATGGGCTTTGTTTTTGCTGTAATAGCATTTGTCTTTGGGATTTCCAGCCTCTGGGCATGGCTCCCTGATTGGACCTGATTTTCAGAGTCAGTCATGCACATTCCAGGGCAGATTTAGGAAGTAATAGCAAAGGCTGGCATAATTACATGCGGGGCAAGGCTCAGATTTTAGATGGACCATGTTGTGGTCAAGACATTCTGTTTGATGCCGTGTGCAGTACTGTTGTCGTCTCGCCGACAATTCCCTTTGCTTTTCAATGGACAGTGGTGAGTTGTCCCTGGGCCTGACTTGGCTTTCTTACCCTTTGGCATTGTGCCAGCGACTTCTGCAAATGGAAAAATAACCAGGGAAGGCAGTATAGCATTGGAAGATTTGCAGCTCAATGAACTTCAAAGTTCTGGGTAGTCCAACTATGCAGTTTATATACAACTCTTGCTGGCGTTTTCTGCCACCTTAGGTACTTAGGTAGATAGCAGACCACCTGGGCAACCTGCGACTTTGTAGGTACTAAGTAAGTACACAAAACATTTGCCCAAATATCTCGGTCAGCGGACACGCACACACACTCTCTATTTGTGCCTCACCATACTTGCATGCTTGGGAACCCCTCTATGCAGGTTGTGCAAATGAGGCCCTTGCGAACAAATCTCCTACATTGAACTCCGTCTCCTGATCTGGCTGTACAAATCAGGCATCCAATGCCTGACAGCCAGGCATACTGTCTCTCAACCCATTTGTTTCCGTTATGCACTTTTGTATCCCTTTGCATATCAGAATCACGACATTCATTGGAGGTGTGGATGTGGGAAGTGAAAGGTCATATCTACTAGCAATTATTAGATGGCTGCATGCAGGTGTGGGTGCCCATGAGCGCCCGGGCAAGCGGGCATGCCACGTCAGCCACCTGGGCACTCTGCTTGATATCATCATGCACCCTTTCCAGCGTATAAGACCTCATAGAGCTCAGCGGGAGTTTTGATGATCGCAAACTCCTTCCTAGTCTACACGAACTCTACTACGTAGAATAACATTGTGCTTGCAGATTTGCTGCGTGCTATCAGTGATCTTTAAGAGCCAATCTGCCTAACTTCGTCCAGACCAGTCGACTACATGATTGCCACTGTGATTACCTGCAGGCTCTCTATTTGTGTGACACTCCACGAAAAATTCTTCCAGTCTCCTGCTGACTAAATACTCAGATTGCAGGAGCCCTCCCTTGATGCTGGCGGGCATTGACTGCAGCCTGTCCCTTGTCACTTATCCACTTGCACATAGCACATGGGCAATCTGTTGAACTCAACCTCATGCGCTTCTACACAACACAAGACCCAGACCCCTTTCCGACCACATCTGAAACACCAAAAAACATGTTGTTACCCTCATCAGAGCCTGATGACTCATCAACAGAAGACACAGATTCTGCAATCTCGGCAACCTCAACCATTGTTTACGGCCAGGAAAGCTTCGTGGAATTTCGCCCCAAGGTTCTCGCTCTAGCTCGGTCTGTTATCTGGCCGGACTCTGAGCTTCGGGGTGACGAGATTGAAGTTGAACGGTTGCAAGGCGGAGGTTACAACCGGGTCATCGGGTTGACCTTGACGCGCAGCAGCCGCCAGGCCAGCGACACCGACTCCACAGATGGCCAACTCGCAGGAGGGGTGGAAAACGACGAAGATACTACCGTCCAGTACATCCTTCGCATCCCTCGATTCAGTACGTCGCAAGTAGATGCTGACGCCGCCGCCTTTGTATTCGTTCATCGCCTCGCCGAGGAAGACCAACACGAATCGCAGAGCCCCACGATCCCAGCTCCAAGGGTGATCACGTTCGACTCCACCAAGGACAATTGTGTACAGTCGCAGTACATGGTCCAAAACCGTCTGAGAGGTCGACCTCTCATCGAGGTCTACCCGCAGTTGACCCACGAGCAGCAGCGCAGAGTGGCCCGAGAGCTCGGCCATGTCCACCGCCGGATGCTCGCCGTATCGGGTGTACAGGCAGGAAACCTAATCTTTCAAAAGGGACACAAGTCTCTCGACGCGGAGATCCATGTGGAAGCATGGGATGCGAGTTGGATGAGTCTTAGGATGTTGAATACAGATCTGCCTCGAAGGATGATGCCCACCACGCCATATCGCGCCGGGAAAGACGGGGAGTCTATCCTCAAATTGCTGACGCGGACATTTCAAGACCAGAAAGCCGAGTATCTCAAACAATCGCTCGGTATCCGAGCCCTTCGACTTCTTTGGTTGGATCGATTCTGTGCTATGGCCTTTGAGTTGGATGCAAGCGGCTATTTTGCGAAGCTGGACGGATCCTACTGCCTCGTGCACATGGATCTGGCGCCACGAAACATTCTGGTGGATACATCCTCCCCGCCTGACGAGAAAATAATCACCGGCATCCTCGATTGGGACGATGCTATCCTCGCGCCAGCGTTCATGGCCTGTACTCCACCTATGTGGCTTTGGAATTGGCTGGAGGATGAGGACGAAGACGAGCGACTAGCCAACGAGGTACCCCCGACTAGGGAACAGCAAGAGCTCAAAGAGATCTTTGAATGCGCCGCGGGTGCTGCGTATGTCAACGCCGCATACCCACCAGCTTATCGACTTGCTCGGCGCCTGGTTATCTTTGCTCTCCGTGGCTTGCGATTCGCCGAGGATATAAAGGACGCTGAAAATATGCTGGCTGAGTGGCATGGCCTTCGTCTGGAGGAGTTGAGGGCAGCTGAGGATCGGCCTGAGCGAACGTGTGCACACTACAATAGGCACAGAAGGTCAAGATCTGTCTAGAATACAAGAAAAGTATGACAGAATACATGGACGACGTCGGTTGGCTGGTCACATCAGCAGATGGTGATCATACTGAGGTCAAACAGCTTGGTTCTCTTTCACTAAGACTAGTCGCACTGGCAGCAAGTCCATCAGAAATCAATATTGGCATGCAGGCGGTCATTGGTGATTCGCGAACTTCAAGTGAGGCGGTGGCGCGTTGGCCTCTGAGCGTCGGTCCGATCGAATGAGAGTCAGCCTGAGCCGCATCACCGGGCCATTCACGGCTACTGCATCTCGCGAGCAGAGTCTGACAAAACCGTCAATATTCTTCGTCGAGATTGAGTGCGACGATCTGAGTGAAGTAATGTTGGGAAACTTTCTGCTATCTGTTCGTCAACGCCCGGACCGCAACCACCCATTCCCTGACAAAGGCGCTCGTGAAGGGCCGCTCGGGAAGCTGAATAGTGGTGATTCCTGATATGTGACATGGCCTCGAGTTCTGTGGTAGGCTCATATATTGAATTTCTGTGGTTGAAAAGCTGAAGTCTGAGCTCAGGAGTTGAATAATTCGTATGTGAAGTCGACCATCTAAAAGCCCTCACACACTTTCGATAGCGGATCAATGACATCCGCACAAACCGTGCTATACAGTTTCATATCTTCCCGGTCAAGGTCCTTTCCGGTAGCACCAGCGTGCCCTATCAGGCAGTGCCCCACAGCCTTCGCATAAAAGCCCAACATCGGATTCGTATCGTCATCCTGCCACTCGAGTGCCAGGGTCAGACGTTCGTGATACTTGGTGGATACCATGCTCAGTCCAAACTGAGCTTCCAAGGTCGTGCCATGCCATATCTCGAGCAGAAAGATGCCGAGCTCAAGGAGTGCGGAATTTCGCTGGACAGAGCAGGCCAGGCTCGGTGCCTTGATGCCACAGAAATTGCACGCTACAAAGGGCCGGCTGAGGTCCATGTGGGCGTGACGGATTAGATTTCCGGATCTGACTGGCATGGGGAAGAATACCATCTCCTTGAACCACGTATGCTCAAGCCATCGCGTCTGTACTAGCTGCAGGCGGTTCGAAGCAAATTGGAGGGAAAGCTGCATTCTGGGCTTGAGAGGGAGTGCTGCGGTTGACTCTTCCAGGATTCTGCGCAATGACATGTAGTCCCTGCATATTTCGTTGGGTTTTGAGTGATCCCGTCGAGTGTGTTCTTGCGTCATCAAGGGATGTACCCATTCGCCCATTGTCTAAAGGGCAAAGGCGAGGCGAGGCTTCAGTCCGCTAGCCGTCTGCAGCGTGGCACACAAACTGGTGATGACTGATGATTGGCCGCCTTGGCCTAAGCAAGTTCCTGTCAGACCACGGTCAAATCGGACCGGCACACGGTCAAAAGAACCTGACATAAGCGAGCCAATAGCTCTTCCCACTTGGGCTCCATGAGCTTCTATGAGGCGAGACCCATGTTGGAAGGAGTCCATGGGTGGTTTACTGCAGGTGCGTAAGTTCAGTCAAAAGCAGGGCGTCTGCAATTACTACGCCGGTGCTCGCAACGCACTTCTTTCCAACTACCAGCAAGGCCCACACGTCTGGATTCCTCACAGTCCCGGAACTTTCAGGAACGATGGCCAATTCATTCCTGGCCGACTTGGGTGAGCAAGTCATTGAGTCTTTCAACACTATGGCAAACGCACTCCAAATTCAGGCCAACGATCGTGAATGGCCAACAGCTTCGTTCTTGAGCGAGGCCACCAGATTTGAGCTGTGGGCTGCAAATATGGGTCTCTTTGTTGCAAGCCACGATTCTCTCGACTATAGAGTTCGAGAGGCAGAACATCTGGCCCAGACACTCGGCAGATTTCTCCAGGATCTCATAACCTCTTTGGATGATGGTGAGATTCTGCCCACCTCATCGTATATTGGATGCTGACCCATGTTCATCCAAAGTTGTTCAAATGTGTTCCGATATAAGCCCTGAGCAGGTCTCTGAACATGGCGATGATGATTCAGACGCGGAGATGAGCGAGGACGAAGACGATGAAACTGATGTCGATCTCCTACTGGACGGCATACGAGACCCGATCGACAAACTGTTCAAAGTATCCACCATGATCAGGAACGCATCGACCAGAACTGATTCCTCCCAGGCTGTTGTTCACCAAAAGCTGGATGAGGACACAGGGGTCGACTTTCTCCAAGCCATTGCGAAAGAAGACCATGACTACGTGAGATCCGTCTTCTGGCAACATCAAAAGCACAGGCTCCGCCAAGAAGTCGAAAGCATGCCATCTTCAGATGATACAGGAGAGGCTGATGTCGATGGAGTAACTGAACTACTCGAAACTATTCTTCTAAACCAAAGGGACAACCCAGAATCCTTTCTCATCGGTCGCATTGCGCAGGCAAACACGCTCAGGAGGCGACAGTTCGCATACTGGGCGCAACAACGAGACAAGCTACACCATCACAGCAAAACCATTTTGCATGTCCATGGTCGAAACGATGATGTGCCAGCCACGAATAATCCAGGCGACGACCGTCCACCACCGCTGGCCGTCCCTCAACGAGTTGCTCTTCCATCTGTCACCACCGCGACGAATCGCAACCTCTCTACAGAGCTTGAAAGCATCGATGACCGCTCAACCTGGACCGTTTCAGAACACGCACCGTCGACTGGGCAACCATCAAGTGACGCTGTGGAATTTCCCTCTGCACCCAGTATCTGGCACAACACACCGGCGGGCAGGTTTTTCGAATGTCCGTACTGCTTCACTCTGTGCCCGAGGGAGACTCTCGCAGACAAGGCCTGGAAAGCCCACCTCATACACGACTTACGTCCGTATATATGTACGTATGAAAGGTGCAATAGCGCGTTGCAGCTGTATGACAGCCGACAGGAGTGGGTACAGCACGAGAATTCAACTCATCGTAAGGTTTGGCGATGTCTTGAGCATATAAGCCAAGTTTTCACCGAGCTTGAGGTGTACACACGCCACCTGCGAGAAGAGCACGCTACAATCAGCAACAACGAAGCCTCGCTTGGGCGGATCGTCAAGGCTAGCGAGTCTGTTCTGGACAGTCCTGATCGCCCCTGTCCGATTTGCTCGGTCACTTTCGAGACCGCGAGAGGCATGGAAGGGCACATCGCACTTCATTTAGAGAGGCTTGCCCGATTCTCTTTTCCGAGATCCGTAGATGATTACAATGATGGTTCCAATGCGGACTCGCAGAAAGCCAACGGACCGGCGATTGGCGTCAACTCTCGAGATGGTGATTTTGCGGACACGGACAGAAGCAGCGAGATCGACGAAGGGATTGAGATAGAGGCTGGTGATGGCATGGGAACCCTTCTTTCTGAGCCTCCATCGGGGATTGATTTAACCGAGAAATCAATTGAGAGATTCCAAGAAGCCTTAGCGGAGGACATAGCACTAAGAGAGGCTCAATCTGGTCCCGGTAAGCCTGGTATGGAGATGATGAATCCCACAGTCGCTGAGAGTTGGGAATATCAGATACTACAGAAGTTGCTGACAATGCCTTTTCGGCAGATTATCGATATCAGGCATCAGGTGAAGGTGCAAGTGAGATGGCTATCGCCCAACCATCAACACCGAAAGAAGACACGGACTACGGTACCGTTAAGACACTATACACTGCTGGCAACGAGGTCTATGAATTCCGGGTGTCTGAATGATGGAAGCGGAGCGGTACGTTATTGATTAGGTTATGGTTCGGGTACCGTCACTGACATTGCCATCATAAAGGTCAAGCAAAAGAAACACCGATGTAGAGAGGGAAATGATTTGCAGCTGAAGCCTGAATGTATTACATCGATGGATGGCATGGGTCGTTAATTGAGAAGGTGTGGCCACTACCTGGGTGGGTACTTACTTAGGTATGTTTGGTAGCTGTACTCGTGTAGCTCCTGCGTAACGATTAGCCACTTTCCACAGCAGTGTTTAAGTCCATCTCGTTCAGCAAAGCAAACGTGACGGTCGTCTACAAGTGCCATAAGCGCCGATTCTCCATGCTACGGTCGGGGTCAAGATTGCAAGTGATTTGCCATCAGTTATAAGGGAGAATCACATTGAGACGAACCTGCGTTGGTTCTCTTTTCCTTCGGCTGGGGGCTATTGCTTTGTGGCAGCAAGTCCATCAGAATACTTCCCGTGTGCATTGAAACGAGCGTTATTGTTTCGCGAACTTGAAATGCCGAAGTAGCATGCTGCGCATTGGCCTCTGAGGGTCGGTCTGGTCGAAGGGAGGGGTAGCCCTGAGTCCTGACCCGCATCGTCAGAACCTTCACGGCTACTGCATCTCGAGAGCAGACTCAGAGTCTGACAGAACCGTCAATACTTGTCGTAAGATTGAGTGCGACGACCTGACCATACTAGTGTCAGGAAACACTAACGTCGCTACTAGGTATCTGTTCCTCAATGCCGGGATCGCGCCCACTCGTCCCCTCACAGAGGCGCAATAGCAGAATCCTTGACTACCTGACCCGTTGACTCCCCGAGCAGGTCTCTTTGTGAGCCAAAGCCATCCTCCCAAACCCGACAGCCCTCAAGTAGGCGTGGAAAACACCATGGTCCCTGGCAAAAAATAAAAGAAAACAAAAACACCCTCATCGTAGAAAAGAGAAGCCCAGGATATCATGCGTGTCGTGCCGTGAAGCAAATACCCTCCCCCGTTCTAGCAAATGCCACCAAAATAATACCTCCGTTCTTGACCCCAGACGGTAAGAGCGGAGCATGAATGCCTCTCTCACAACATTGCTAAAAAGATACCATCGAGTTCGCCCTAACCGGGGCGAACTCCTCAAAAAGTACCATGGACGATACTTCATTGTGTGCTGTTGGCCACAAGACAGGACAAGATAAATCCCCCTGTGAGTCTTGCGTGGCCGGATTGGTGTGCTGTTTCCCGGATCTCGAACCTAGCCTCTACTCCCGGCCGTTGAAGAGGTAGGTCAGATCCTGAAGAGAAAGTCTGCCCAGCTGCTTGGACTCGCCCTCGTCAAGAGCAGCGTCCACGAATTGGCGCTTCTGCTCTTGCAGGGCAACGATCCGATCCTCGACAGTCTCCTGGACCAGAAGACGGTGAACCTGCACAGCCTTTTGTTGTCCGATGCGATGAGCACGGTCAACAGCTTGCATCTCAATGTACGGGTTCCAGAATGGATCCATAATGATGACATGATTGGCCGAAGTCAGGTTGAGACCGGCGTTGCCAGCCTTCAGAGACACCAACATGACCTTGGTTGCCGAGTGAGGATCTTGGAAGTCCAAGGCGGCAGCATCGCGCTGTTGCCGCGACATGCTTCCATCATACCGGCAGTACTGGAGCTGCAGCTCATACTTGACGGGAATCTCCAGCAGATCAAGGAAGAAAGTGAACTGGGAAAAGACGATGGTCTTGTCTCCGGTCTCCTGGATCTGCTTCAGTAAGTTGCAGCATTCCGTAACCTTTGCTGACGGCATCCAGTTCTTCTTGAGGTACTTCATGTACCGCTTGTACTCGGTCTTGTTTTTCTTGGCCTCGGTGCGCAAAGTCTTGAGCATATGAGGCTTGATCTCTTCCTTCTTCGCCTTGCCTTTGCCCTTGCTCTTCTTTTTGCCCTTGCCCTTCGACCTTGTCTTCTTGTCCTTCTTGGACCCTGACTCGGGAATGAACAGATCGTCATCCTCGTCCTTGACACGGGGTGTCTCTTCTTCCTCCTGGTTCTCTTCATCCTCTTCGTCGTCCTTAACGATAAAGTCTCGAAGGTTTCCGTTACGGTCGACGTCATCGTCCTCGTCGTTGTCTGAGTCCACATCAGAGTCCGAATCCGAATCATCCGAGTCATCGTCGCCAGCGGCCTCGCTCTCCGAAGCATCCTCGTCCTTTTCGACGAGCTCGGGCATGTGAACGGCCTTGAAGGTTTTCAAGTTGATGACATTGGTCGTGATGATATTGCCACGGCCTGATTGGCTAAAGGTCAGTAACAAGCTTTCAGAAGCAGCCGGGGAAGGTGACCAAAGTGCAAAGAAGTGCTTTAGCAATGATCCTGACTTACATTCAGGGCACTTAAGCGAACCGCCCTCGTTGCCATCTCGGAGGTTACGATCCGCCGCCCCTGCAGCGAGGGTCGAGAAACACTCGCCACAGCTGTTGTGGCCACATGGGAGAACGATTGTTGGGTCGATGGTGCAGTCGAGACAGATGGGGCAAAAGAAGCCCTCTGCATTAGCGGCCTTGAGACGGGCAATTACGTCCGGCTGGAGCGTCTTTGCTAGCGCCTGCATGCTCTCTTCGGAAACTTCGTTGCTACCGACGTATTCGACATCCAAATTGAGATGAGGGTGGCAGCAGGCCTGGCGGAGTCGCAAAAGAAGAACAAGAACGTTGGAGTAATTCTTGCCCACAGTTCCAGCGCGCAAATACTTGTTAAACCGATCTCTGGCGCCAGTCTCCACGCCCGTGTAGAAGTTCCGCTCTTCCTCATCGAAGACGACATGATCAGTTACTTCCGTCTTCGGTGGCAAGTCGAGCAGAGGCTTGCCGTCGAGCTTGGAGGTCTTCATGCGGCGGAGCATGATCGCTCTCAGCAGAGCGCGCAAGGCTTTCATGGCCCTCTCTCTAGTCACCTCCGAGGCTGACCTAGCCTTGCTTGAAGATTTGGTGAAGCACCCGAACATTTTGGTGAACTCCTTCTGCGAGTTATACGGTGCGATTCTGAGAAATTTGATCAACGAGTAGAGTTCGTGAATCCCATTCATCATGGGTGTGCCCGTCAAGCACCAACGGTAAGTAGCATTGAGTCGGCATGCACCCCTGGCCGAGTACGTGAGGACGTTTTTGATGCACTGAGCTTCGTCGAGAATGACCCGGTAGAACTTGGATTTGGGGTGCAGCAGTGGGCAAGCCCGAGCCAATTCCAAGTCTGCCGCTGGGTCGGCGCCTGGGTGATCCTCGACCCACTAGATGTCATTCGGTCAGCTCTGTGCACGAGAAATGGACAATTGCAAAGAGCAGGACGCGAAATAGCGCAAGGGCAAATTGGACTTTACTCACCTTTGTGAAGCGCTTCTCCTCGAAACTGAGTTTGCCGTACGTGGTCAATACCACATCGTATTTGCGCATGTCTTCGTACATGATGTGCTTGCCATGCATCAAGAAGACGCTCAGCTTGTTCACAGCCTTCACTTTCTTCGCAATCTCAATCTCCCATTGTCTGACGAGAGCCACTGGTGCGATGATGAGGGTCGTCTTGTTCCTATCAGACGCCTGGTGACTCACCATCAGAGACAGTGTAGAGATCGTCTTGCCGAGACCCATGTCATCGGCCAAAATGCCGCCCTTGTTCTTCTTCTCTTCACAGGTCATCATCCACTTCAGCGCAAGTTGCTGGTGAGGATACAATGGGTATCGAAGTGACTCGGGGGTGCCAACGCGATCTTCCACCGGAATTTCCTCGTCAGGCCGGATGTTGGCAAGAAGCTCTTTGATCTCTTCCTCGGTCTTCCGGGGATCATCGTGCAGGTCTGCATAGTAGTCTCGAAGCCGGTCATCGAGTGGTCGACCCATCGCATCAAGGCTCCTGGCCCAGTCGATGTTATTAGTCTGGTCGATGATGCTCGAGAGCCCGCTGCCAGAAGGCCCAGGCATTCCATTGCCGTTGAGAACACCGCCATAGGGCTGCAACGGATCATAGGTGCCCGAGCTCAACATGCCCGGCCGGTACATTGTGTTGTCGAGCGATGAAGAATTATTGCCGAATGTAAAGGGAGAAGGCTGGCTGGAACTTGGAAGAAGAGCACTAGTAGGGCTGAATCCAGACATCGCAGCCGGTCCGGGCAGATTGCCAAAGGCCGTGGGTCCACCACCACCAGAAGAACCCCATGGGTTCTGTCGGTTCAGGGCCGCAAGCCGTGCCTGTTCTGCTGCTGGCACACTAGAGGCACCCATCGATCCATACTGAGGGAAAGACATTTGCCCGCCTGGCAGGGAAGCAGGTGCCGCGAAGTTGGGAAAGGCCCTAGTTCCAGAATTGGACGGAACGTATGAGGAAGGAACAGCCGGGGCATATGGCTCTGAAAAATCGAAATCCGGCTCGGCCCTGAATCCCGCAAGTCCTTCCACGTCGAACGAGCCGGGCATCGAGAAGTTGTTTTGATTCGATGGGCCGCCAGAATGATTGCCTTGCGACGCTGCGGAAGTAGCGAGTGGTGCTGCCGACTGAGATGGGCGGCCCAAGATTCTATCGAAGGCATTGAGGCCAGTGGTAGCAGGAGCTGATGTACCGCTCAAGGGCGTCTGCAGGTTGGGCGGGGTTCCGTTGTCCATAAAAGACCTGGCCAGCTTCTCGTCTTCCATCTGTTGCTCAATACGGCGGAACATATCACGCTGCTGTGCGATAGTGGCAGCAATCTCCTCGTCGTCGCCGGTCAAGTCTATCAGGTCATCATCCATGAAACTGTCGGCAAAGTAGGAGTCGAGTGGAGAGGTGGTGCCTGTGTGGACCTGCGAAGGGCTTGGGGTGGTTCGGAGCGACTTGTTTCGAGAGCTTGAGCCGTCGTCGTCCTCGAGGTAGGGCCGCTTCCGCTGGAGTACAGCAGACGAGGCAGCGCCGGAGTAGTCGATGCTCGAGGGAGTAGAGAAGGCGCTGGGACCGATGCCACTGCCGCTGGCACGTCCATTTCCGTTGCCACTGTAACTAGCGTTCATGGCGTTGAAAGGTTTCGCGACTAGAGTCGAGTGTTAGTAGGGTCAGCATATGGAACGAGAAGACACAGACGCAGGGACGAGACATGGAATGGTGGGTGGGCACCTTTCTCTTGTGCTCTGCGTGTCTTGAGGGCCTGGCGCAGATTCTTAAGGTGCTGCTTAGCCTCGCGGATGGAGGCAGGAGTATCGTCGTTTTGGGGGCCGTCTTCGAGAGAAAGAACGACAGTGTTTTGGATTTGGATTTCGAATTCCAGCTCCTCCGTAGAGAAAGCATCAATAGCCGAAGCCATGATAACTCGTACCTGGAAGGGCTAAGGTGTTGGTAGGAGAAAGCTGTTGGCCGGCTATTGGCAGTGGTGGACAAACCACTTGCGCGTCGGTCGGTGGATTGAGAGTGCCGACGAATCTCCTTATGTCATGGCGTGCGTGAACGGCTACGGCAGTTCCCTGGGCTGGAGTAATAAGTCGCCTTCGCGCTGAGAGAATCAGAAGCCAACGCCGCAGACTGTTCGTTCGTAGCGTAAGTGATTTCGAGGAGAAGGACGTTTGGAGATTGAAGAAGTTGCCTCCGGTGGCGTCAACCGTTGGAAAGTAATGGAGTTTAAAAAGGCGGCGCGTGTGAACTGTGAACGCGGTTGCTTAAAGATAGGTACGCAGTACCCGGAGTACTGGTACCTGAACAGGGTCTTGCCTTCCCTGTGAGCGGGTCAAGGCAGTGGACCCTAGCAAGGGTTAACCTTGAAACCACAGTAGGATCTTTTGGGAATATCAGAAGAGCAAGACGATGCAGCTCTTCATAAATTTACGACGACAGATGACACCTGTCAGGAATCTGAGAATATAGCGTGTGCTTTTATACGTGCGGCGACTGTATCCTTTAGGCGCTGTCAAATACCTGAGCCTTACTGAGGCAAGTATCTTATACCACGTGGATAGGTAATATGGAGCCTTCCTGACCGAGACATGGTACGGGCGTACAATACTGTACTGTAAGGCTACCGAGGACATCTGGACTGGCTGCCATGGTCTGGGAAAGTGCCAGCACAGGCCTCCTGATATGACTGCGACTCTCTGCTGGAGCACTGTAGCACTCGATAAATTAGGCAGACACCGAAGCAACGGCGGCAGCACGACTGCAATTAGGTACAGTGCCGTGCCGAGAGGGAGCTACTTAGAATTCAGCGCCCGAAGACGGCCTGTGAAGGTCACAAGCATCTAAGATGACACATATGGAGGGGCGACATTAAAGTCACTGTTGTCATACCTGTGCCAGAGGGTTAATCTGTTCACATCCTTTTGATGAACAACAAAGTGAAGCTGTCACGACATCGATTCCGGTGGGCGCCCCCCAGGTGCTGTCCAGCCGGTGGGCGGGGGAGGTCCAGGCGGGCGGTGGGTCAGCGGTGCGTGGGCGGTGCGTGGAAGGAGGGGCAATGCTGGGGACCCTTGCATCGAGTCCCGACTTCCCGGCGCCAAACGCATCCAACCACCGTCGACAAACAAACCAAAAAAAAGAATGGTGAACAATAGATGGGAATTGTATTGTTTCCCATCACTGCTTGACTACCTAGGTACTTGACGACTTCAAATCGGCACCAGAGCTAACCACAGTCAAGACCCTCAAATCCGCACCCTAATGAGAGCCCAGCCTGCGCAGCCTGCCTTCTAGCCCAACATCATGTGGTCCGTGCTCTGCCGTCCCCACAGACCAGAGACACATGCCCTCCTGCATGCAATTGCGTCACTGGCAAATGCGCTGTGGGTGTCTTGCTTGGCCCTGTCCGCCTTGGCGGCGTGGTCTTGATTACCGGAACTGCCACTTCACCCATCACGATCCACACAGCCATGTGAGGCTACGCTGATGAGGCGACCTGCGGATATGGTGCCCTCGTGTCGGTTAAGATGGGAGTCATAGACTCATATTCATATTCCCGCCATTACCTTCTCCTCGCATGCTGTGGAACAGTCATCGGGCTGGGCTGTTGGTAAGGAGGCTGCACTGCCTCATAAGGCACCCACCCAGTAGACAAGAAACAGACAAAAGATCTCACCACACGTGCACGATGACCCAACCAACTGGTTGTCTCTCGTGGGCTCGCCAGCTAGAGGAAAGACGGGCTCCCATCAGCTCTAAACATGTCAGCGCCGTCGCCTGTCGGCTCTTGACGAAGGACCCTTCACGCAGGCTAGCAGCTCGCCAGGACCCTTTTCGCCAGCCTCCAGGCCTCAAACTTGGCTGCCGATGAAATCCCAAGATAGAAACATCGCCCCACTGTCTGTCTACGCGACCACCTGAAACACAACAGATGCAGTCCTCAGGTTTTCCCTTTCCATGGCAGTCTGTCTGTCGGTCTGTCAGTCTGTCTGTCGGTCTGTCAGTCTGTCAGTCTGCCAGCCACAAGCTTGTCACGCTCACTTGCTGGCCCGCCAGTCATGATTGCCCGCGGATCTCGGGTCCGCTCCCATGGATGATCATCTGCGCCTGTGCAGCTGGACAGCCACCACCACGATCAAGAATCAAGAGTCGCTGCGGCATTTGGATTATGTTTCTGGCTGTCAGTCATGTCAGTCTGGCTGCTCCTAGTCTATTATGCAGCCATGTGAGCAAGCGGGACCCGGGCAGGCTCAAGGTCAATGAGAGAAGGCCGTTCCCGAAAGCTTGCTCTTTGCATGAGACATCGGACTGGAGAGTCTAGCCCATCATGATCCACGCGAGAGCTTCGGCATGCATCAAGCCCGCAAGCCTGACATGCACTGATGAGTGGCACGAGTGGTCGGTCGCTGCAGGAAAAGGGTTGCTCTCTTGGGACTCTCACCGACCACTGACAGTCTTCGAAGCCGTCTCAATATGTAGGATGACGACGTTTGCCGTTCCAAGGTTGCTTCTGGGAAGCACGACTCCGGCTGAACTCGACATCCCTCGCGGTGAGCGTGTGGAGGTAATAATAGTGTGCAATAATATCCTTGTTGGTCTGGTCTCATGAGATCACTGTGCTCTGGTATACCACAACCTGGAAGTTTTACTGCTACTTCGTACTGCAAGCGCACCATCTGGTGGCCTGTGCCCAGCCCAAGATACACTTCAGCTTGGATGTGAGCACAGGCACAGACGGCTGGCCCCAAGTTTCCACATTAGCACCAACAAGCCACCATATTCACAAGTCGACAGGTGTCATACGCAGACAGCCCCCAGTGGTGGATTACATGCTCCTTCATGTCTGACAGGCCTGAAACTGAACCGACAGCAGAGGAAGAGTAAGAGGAAGAGGGGTGCTTTCAGACGCTGCCTCCCAAATCACAAGCCAAGTTGCATTGCATTCGAACAGACCCAGACGGAGCAGTGTGGAGGAACAAGGTTTCGTCAACCCACCCCCTACTTTTTTCCCTTCCCTGCTCCTACACGGCTTTCACTTATTTTTACTCTTGGTTGATCATCAAGCTTTTTTTTCCCTCCTTTTCCTCCCTCTTGAACCTTTTTGGGCTTCCTTCTTCACCTGCATTCCCAAATCACCGCAACACAGGAGAGGCTTCTTTTCCGAGCAGGCACGTCCTGTATCTGTACTGTGCACGGTACCCGGGTACATCATCGGTGCGCAGTCCAGGGCTACCTAGGTACCTACCCATCTGCAGCGGGGCACAGAAGCAATACCCAACCACTCAACCCCACCTTGGCCGACTCTTGCTCAACCACCACAGCGCCCAGCCTGACCGGCGTAACCTGGCCAGCTTCACTACCACACCACCATCCCACAGCCTTGGAACTTAGGACGATAAAACAGGAAGCGTGGCCAACAACCCGACCGGGAGACTATGCTCGGGAGACCGACATCTTGATGTGCACTAAAACAAACGCTACCCCGGCTCAACCAGCAAATCCCTACTAGTATCTACTACATACTCTGCAGCTGCCCAAGACCAACTTTCAAGGCCTTCTCTCATATCCTCCTTGCCTTCACGCGACCTGGTCGTCGACATCGACCTCGTCCAGACAGTACACTTGCTGCTTAGCAGCGTGGTACGGTTGTCAAGACTGGTAATACCTCTGCACGACAGCCTGTGCGCTCTACTACCCTCACCAGGCACTGACGTCCGACAGTGAGCTGTGGTCCATCCGTACTTCGTCCGACCGCTGTCGATCTCCCGACTCAGAACGCAACGCGATCATACCCAGTCTTTTTCCTTCAACTGCCACAATGCCGGAGACGTTCCGCCGCTACGAGGAGCGCGATGTCTACTACGAGGATGACGAGCCACCATCAAGGAGAGGTCCTCCGCCAAGACGAGGGCCACCTCCGCCTCGAGAGGAAGAGATTATCTACGAACGCCGAGGGCCGCCTCCACCTCGAGAGGAGGAAATCATCTACGAGCGCCGAGAGGAAAGAAGAACACACTCTCCAGGCCCGATGCCTATGCCCCTGCCTCGTCGCAGCGCACCAGAAGTAACAGTGCGGGAGCGGGAAGAGACCGTGGAACGAGAATCTCGTGTACCACACTTCATGCGGGAAGAGGCTCGCCGCTCAGAAGCCGGCCCCCTCGTCCTTCACAAAAGAGAGATCGAGACAGTCGAACGGGCAAGGCCACGACCACGATCGCCGTCGCCCGTGGTCAGGGAGCGCATTATCGAGAGAACCAGAGCAAGGAGCATGAGCCCTGGTCCCCCACCTCCTCCCCCAGTCGAAATACGGGAGGAGGTCCGCACAAGAGTTGTAGATCACTCACGGGAGCGGATACGTAGCCCCAGCCGTGGACCAGCTCTCGATCGTGTGCGGCTCGGCACGCGCTTCATTGAGCGGCCCGAACGCTCGCCGAGCCCGCCGCCTCAAATGGAGCGCATTCGCACGAGGGTCGTCGAGCGAGAGAGGCCAAGGTCGCCTTCCCCGGCTTCCTCACATGCAACGTCGCACGCGACGTCGCACCACCCCGCGGAGATTGAGCGGAGCCGGCTCCGGATTATCGAGCACCGCGAACGACCGCGCGAGCCTACTCCTAGTCCTTCCCCGCCGCCTCGTATCCCTTCTCCTCCACAAGTGATTCGGGGCCCTACGATCGAGAGGGAGGTCATTACACACTATAGGGACATCGATCACGGTTAGTCATAACTCGCTCTCTGCTGTAGCAGCATTTAGAATTGTTTACACCCTAATCATGCTTTCTCCTGAAACTGTCACTGACCTTATACAAACACAGGCCTGATTCAAGCACCCCGCCCACCTTCACCACCACCTCCACCCCGCAAGGTCGAGAAGCGAGAGATGAGGGAGACGAGGGAAACAGACATCGACATTTACCACAGAGGCGAAGATACCGAGATCGATATCACCAATACTCGGTCACGATCCCGTCCTCGGCCCCGTCCTCGTTCCGAGTCTCGTGAGCGACCACCGCCACGTACCCGACAATATTACCATGAGGACGAAGTCGTTGTATCTTCCGGCCGCGACAAGCTAAAGGTCGAGGTCGACCACGACCACCGAAGCTCATCAGCCCGGCCCAGAGCCCACTCTGCAGCGTCCGGCTATGAAGACGAGGCAGAGCGCATCACAGGCAGAATTAGCTCCCGCGGCGGGATGGGCGAGGCATGGGGCGGACGCACCAAGGACTGGACAGTCGTCGACGTGCCGCCCGGAACCGAAAAGGTCCGTATGGACGGTGCAGGAGGGGGCGCTGCTGAGGTAGTCTGGGAGCGGTACAGCGGTGCTCGCAAGGCCAAGTTCATCTCTGAGCGTGCGAGCGAGAGCATGCTGGCGCCCGCCTCGCCGCCCACCTCATCCACGACGACAACGATCAGCGCCGAGCGGGAGTATTCGCGCCCTCGTGCCGAGCACGACCACCTGAGCGTAGAGATCTACAACAAGGGCCGGGACCGAGACGTCGAGGTCGAGAAGGTCACCGATAGACGTGTCACGATTCGTCCCAGCCAGCCTTCGCCTCCCCGGGCGCCGGTGCCGAGGCCGAAGGATATGTGGACGGAGGTTACCAAGGACCTGGTCACTCGCGAGGCGATCGAGGAGTGCGGCTATGAATACGAGGAGACGGAATTGTTCTTCTACGTTATGCAATACCTGAAATATGTGAGTTGGGATTCGCTCGCCGACACTGTGGCGTGTACGTGCATTACTGACAATGGTGTAGGAGGACGTCCTGGAGCTGGTAGAGATCTCGGACCGCATCCGTGCGCGCAGAAAGGAGCGCATCCGAGAGATCCAGTACGAGCGCGACATCCGCGACGAGTGGGAGCGCGAACGTCGCCACCGGTCTCGCTCAAAGTGGGACGAAGAGAAGATCATCGACCGAGAGAGGGAGATCATCTATGAACGCCCTCGCAGGCACTGAGTAGCTTTCGTCGCCTACGCGTAGCTATTTCGCGTATCCGACCTGGCTTCGACCTTGCAAACTCTTCATTTGCTTGCCTATCACTTTTCCTATCGCACCATCTGGACCGAAAGCGATTGCATGCTGCCGTGCGGTTGCTGCCTTGCATGATTACGACATTAGAGACGGCTCTGATTGACGCTATTCTAAACTTATGCTACACCTGAGTGGCCACCTCATGCTATCTCGATCACGACACATTTCCATTTGCAATCTGTTCATATTGCCCTCGATTCGAATGCCGCGGTAGACTGTCTGTTGGGAACCACAGTACACGCATTGGTTGCGTTTTCACGTGAGCACCTCATCATAGCGCATCAGCATTTCAGCGTGCGAAAAGAGAGATTTTCCGGAGGTGGAAGATGGAGAGGATACCTCGAGATCGAAGAGGTTTGGTCTGGGTTGTTTCTTTTCCTTGTCTTATTTTGCCGTTGTCTTTCTCATTTCGAGCGCATATCCGATCCACATCATCTATCTATCATCTTAACGATTTACGAAGCCCAAAAGTCATGTGTCACATCATATCATATCATGTCGATCACGTTAGCGAAGATGGGAAAGAAGACTAGCAAGGGAAGTTCCTTTTTTTTTTTTTTTTTTTTGGTTAGCATTTACTTTATTTTTGGACGGGGCGTTTCGCAGAGAAGGGTCACACACTTGCACACACATATCATCAATCCCCCCGCCCCGATCTACCCCTCTTAGAGCAAGTAGGGTTCTCAAATTTGACGACGTTCATGAACTTTCAGTTGGGCGCGAGTTGTGCGTGCGCAAAGATGAACGGTCGGGTCGCGAAACCCTCCGCCCCCGCTGGGTCCCTATCATCGTCACCCCATGTCTTCGCCGTGGCCATGGCCGCCCTTCTCGTTCTTGTGGTACTCGTCGTCGTCGTCGTCGGACTCCTCACCCTGTCCCGTGTCCCCTAATATCCCAACGCCCGGAACAAACAAGCCCACAGCGCAGCGAGGCCCCACCACGCCCACAGCGCGGCGCCGGGCAGCTCGTAGCCGTCTCCCGCGAACAGCCACACTACGTAAGGTTGGAGAAGAGGTTAGCGTTGGAATGGACGGGTAGTGGTGGATAAGGTAGGTCGTGATGCTGGAAACACTTGGACTGGGAACAGGGAGCACTTACAGAAGACACCGACGACAACAATGCCCACCAGGGTCTGCTTCTTCTCAAGCTCAGCCGCGGCCTTCAGCTCGGCGATCTCCGCCTCTTTGCGCCCGAGCTTGCGGTGCGCGCGGAGGAGCTCCCACGCGAGCTGCTTCTCGCGCTCGCGCTCCGCGTTGGTGGGTGCCATTCCGGCTGCTGTGGTGGTGGTGTCGAGTTGGAAGGAGTCGGTGACGCGAGAGGTGGTGGTCTGTATGGTGAAGTAGTCGGTTAGCTTCTTGATGGGATGGCGTGCATGACAGCGTGCGCGATCGACGGTCGTGTGCCGAGGGCGGTGTGTGTGTGGAGGGGAGATGTTGTTTGCGGCGCTGTTTGCGCTGGGAAAGGAGGGGAGGGGATGGGAGTGGGAGTGGAATGGCTTACCAGAGGGTTCTGACCCAGAACGATGTCGGTCTCGACGTGAGAGTGAGGACCACATTCCGCCGACTTGTTGCTGTTGGCAGAGATTGTGTGGGTGTCTGGGCTGGTGGTGACTTCAACTTGCTGGCCAGAAGTGGCAGACGCCGCGATGGCGTCGCCATCACCAGCGACATCTTCACCGGCAACAACAGAGGTCTTCCTGGCGTCGTCTTCACCAGCGCCCTCTATGGGCGCAGCCAAAGAGATTTTCTTGGCCATGGGTGTTGGTTGTTGTGTGGTTTGGGGATTAACCTGAGTGTTGTTGGTGAGTGAGGTTTTGTGCTATTATGGCAGGGCAGCACAAAAAAATGAGAACGATGGTGTTGCTGGTGAGAGGCAGGCTGCGATGGTGTGTAGTCAGATTTATAATGGCGAGACAATATGATTGAGTGGGGCTTGTGCTGGAAGTGAAGTTGGATGGAAGTGTGAAGACCTCAATCGAATGTGGGCTTCTGGGCGCCATCTTTGGGGCTCTAGCGCTGCTGATGGGTATGATGGTGAAGCTGAGGTGTAAGTGAAATGCTTTCCAAAGTCGGCTCATAATCATTTCTCTTCTCCGAGTTGGAGGATAGGCAAGGCCTACTCTGTCAGAAGACTTGAAGCATGCATTGTCCTGCTATCAGCGTCGCGTCAAAGGCTTCTGGCGGTACCAGTAGACAGTGGTAGGTGGTAGGTGGTTCATTTTACACTTTGGCTCCAGGCTGATTCCTCACAGGGCCTCTTCTTCTCTTCTCAGACTTTTTCAATGCTTTTCGAATATCTGAACAAGCTTCAATTCTTTTCACTGCGGCATACAATGCTCCTGAAGATGGAAGTTGGCTCGCACAACTGTGGCCTGCCTAAAGGAGTGGTTTGTCTTCCAGCTTCTTTCATAATTGACCTGATAATTCGAGCTTACTTTTCATCACAAGCTGGATGTTTCAGACTAGCATATATCAAGGCATGGTCTTGGGCTAGTTTGGCAAACAGTTGGAATGGCTACTGTGTACTGCACTGGTGTTGTGTATTTTAGGCCTGTTTGTGGTGATTCAGGGGGCCAGTGCTTTTAATTCAGGGGCCCAGTGTGCGTACCAATTTCACCACACCAACTCTGCCCGAGTAGGCCAAAGCAATGCCCTCCTCAGCCGCATCACAGTAAATCCGGCGCTTCATTTAGTAGCTCATACAGAGAACTCCAACTTGAGAGTCTCAAAAAGGCGACGATATGCGTGGTCTTTGAAGTCAAACAAGTAGGCTCCCTTGTACTCTACAAACCATCAATACTGTACTTGGGACATCAACAAACTGCCCGCCATGCAGCATCGCTCGGCACCGAAACTGGGTCGACGAGCCTGTTCCATCCCGGCTCGCCAGTGAATGTCGGCGTGCTAGGACATCCCTTGACCTTCCTCTCCAAGTAGTGCTTGTAGAGATCCCATCACTTGCTCCCACTGGCGGAGTGCAGCGTCAAATTGTGTACGAGCGATACCCGGGGCAGGACGCTAGGGATTTGGGGATGGACAGGATGACCGTAGGTCTCATCCTGTCATTACCAGCCTGATAATCTGGGTCGTCGTACCTCTTCGGTGTGGGACTCTTATTCGACATGACTACATAGTAGTTGCTACGATTTAAGGGTGATAGGAAGGAATTACGTTAGTTGGTGTCTGAGCTGGTCACAACTCATACCTATTGAGTCACAATACCCTTTGCTAGCACACTCTGGAGAAGCGCATGATAAACGCGACTGCGCGGACATACTTTGATGAGGCATTGATGAGCACGCGGAATCATGCATGCTGCATCTATTCCAAAACCCTCGAAGTATGCCATCCCAACTAGTGCCCGCGAGCAGAAAGATGTGCCTCCAGCACCCGCTTCGCATTCGTGATCAACGGCGCAGCCGCAACCAGAGACCGTTTGCGATCATGAGCATTGCCAACAAGCCAACGAGGAAGCCTCGCCACGAGTGAGCAGATCGATAAAGCGAGGATGACCGTCATTCAAATCCTGTGTGCCAAGTCCCCTTCTCTCGTACCACCCACAGAACATCTTGCGGGCATCAATGGCCTTTTGCAGGGCTCTGCGAATGCTGCCTGGCATATCGCGGCAGTTCTTCGACGTGGGACTGAGCAACCCATCTGATCTGCTACCCGAGCTCTTTCGAAGTGATGGCGTAGCTCTTCTCCGTGGAAGAACCACCTGCATTATGGGTTTGCACACGACTAACTTCAGACCTGCGCCTGCGCGGCATCGGATGTAGCTCCACGATCGTTGCCTTTGAGGCGCTCGATCGCTGAAGTTGTCGCAACTCGGTTCGCGCTTACGGTTCCCAGCGGAGAACGCTCAGCACTTTGGCCAGGCTTCCAGCCTCATTGTTTCGCAGCGTGTTCCAACCACGTCACGAACAACGCGGTGTTCTCGTTGTGGGACTGGTGGTGGATGACGATATTATCGTTGAACATGTTTTCTGCAACGGTTCGGTGAAGAGGAAACGTAGGATGACAAGGACAACACACAACACCAAGATGTTCGGGGAAGCATGCAACAGTATAAACAAAAAAGACGACATAGTATTTGTGTAGTTTTAAGGACGCGCTTCCTAGTACAGTTTGGTCGCCATCAGCAATGCCTGAGGTCGGCGAAATGCTACCTATTATAGTCCGGGAAACCTTGTGTCTTTTCGCTGCGATGTGAAGTGGAGTACTGTCTAAACGCCCAGTGACATTCGGCCTCTTCTTTCGATAAGTGCCGCAGGTCTACGCCCATGTACTTCACCACTTACTTGCACGAGCCTCAGCAGCAGGATCATACATGCCCGTCTCAGCAAAGTACTTCTCCCACTCCACCAACAGCTCCTCCAGAATCTTCGGCTCGTCCTTCGCTAAATCATGCACCTCGCCCTGGTCCTTCGACAGGTCATACAGCTCCCACTCCTCCGCCCCAGGCGCCGGCTCAAACACCGCCTTCCAGTTGCCCCTCCGAATGGCCCGGCGGCCAAACAGCTCCCACCCCGTCACGTCCTGCGTGCCGTTGTCGTGCACAGTCTCCGCCGTGCCGTCGAGGAACGGCACCCACGACCGGCCCCGGGGCGGGACGACCTCGCGGCCGCGGAAAGTCGGCGCGGGATGCGGGATGCCGGCCATGTCGAGGAACGTGGGGAGGATGTCCATGACGGTCGTGAAGTCGTGGGACACCTTGCCTTCCGAGAGGCCGAACTTGGGGTACCGCACGATGCAGGGGCAGCGGATGCCGCCCTCGGTGACCATCGTCTTGAAGCCTTTGGATGGCGCGGTGGCGGCGCTGGCCCACTGGGGCCCGTACCAGACGAAGGAGTCTGCGTTGCCGATGTTCTCGATCGAGTTGTTGTAGTATTTCTCGATTACTTTGGTGAGTGGCACTCCTTTGGTCACCTGCAGGTCTTGGAGTCAGTGGGAACGTATGATGATATTAGAGGGATCCAAGATGTTCATCAGGACTTCCGAGAATTCTGTCCGGAATGGCCGCTATGGTAAAAATGAGAAGGATTTTTCCGGATTCACTTACAGGTAGGGCCTCAAGCAACTTTCCCTCGGCGCCATTGTCAGATATGAACATCACAAAGGTATTGTCAAGCTCGCCCGTCTTCTCGAGGTATGCAATCATCCTTGGAAGAAAAGGTCAGCCCAGAGTTCCAGGGAGCAAAAAAGCCTTTCTGTCGCCTACCTAGCCAGGTTCTGGTCGATCAAGTCCACCATGGCTGCATACGTCTCCATCCGCCGCGCAGAATGCGCCTTCTCATCCTCATCCATATCTGCCCACGTCTTCGTGTCGCCGCCGACCATGGGAGCTGGCTCAACATCCGCAGGCACTAGCCCACGAGCGATGAGAGTATCCAACCTCCGCTGACGGAGCGCCTCCGGGCCGTCCGAGTACTGCCCCTTGTACTTGTCGATGACCGCCTGTGGTGCCTGTAGCGGCCAGTGCGGCGCGGTGTATGTCAGGTAGCCGAAGAAAGGCTTTTCCTTCTCTTCGGGCGTGCGCGCCACGAGGTAGTCGATCATGTTGTCTGTGAAGTCCTTGGTCGAGTAGAAGTCCTTTGGAATCTCTGTTTTCCTATCGATGACCACGTTGTCTCGCATCCAGAGGTTGTCGCCCTTCACTGCTGGCACGATAAACCCATCGTATTCGTCAAGCTGCGGCTCGTTGTTGTAGTGGTTGCCGGCTCCCGCCAGGTAGACGAAGGATTTGTCGAAGCCTCGTGCGTGTGGGCTGAGTTCTTTCTTGAGCCCGAGATGCCTGCAATATCACGAATGTAAGTGCTGCAGACGAGGGCCAAGCTGATAGCGAAAGGCATCAACTCACCACTTCCCCGACATGATAGTGTGATATCCGGCATCCTGAAGGATTTCGGGCAAAGCAGCCACTCTGTAGTTCAGATAGCCTTCATAACCCGGCTTGCCCCAGTATGGAGCGTTCGTGGCGAACATGAACTCCACCATCTGGCCCAAACCTGCGATGTGATTGTCCGTTCCGCTCAAGAGCATGGCTCGCGTAGGCGAGCATGCGGAAGCCGTGTGAAATCCTGTCATCAAAAGACCCTCTTTGGCCAGCCGGTCGAGTGTCGGCGTGGGGATCTCACTGCCATATGGGCTCGTGTCGCTGAACCCAAGGTCATCAGCGACCACGACCAGGAAGTTTGGCCTTTTGCTTGCTGATTCGCCCATGACGAATATGAGATTATTCTGAAGGTTGCTTATTTCTGAAATTCACAGCTCATCATGCTCGACTCGAGAACAAACAATATCGGCAGCCAGGCACTATTATAATACTCATCGCAGTCGCACTTCGTCGGCCTCATTGCCCGACATGATGGCCTCAGTGCCGCAGGCGTTAGACCGATTTGGGACGGAGAGAGAAGTAAGTTAGGCCACACTGGTATATCCGCTTCTTTGCATACGCACAGTCGGTGATTTCTTACGCTTATTCCCCGAGTGAGTGCGAGGGAAGGGCTGGTGCATTGTCGGCAGCAGGGCCCTAACGCCGGCCTACCTGCAGCATGTACGCACAAGAAATCTAGTCGCGATGTCCTTAGTTCAGCTGGCTGTTTTGTGTATAGCAGACGAGTAACTGGTACAGGGGGATCCAGCTAGAACAGTGCACCACTACACCACGAACCCTTGAGTGCTGGGCCTTTATCTTAAGTATACAGGTAGAGGGTGGATGGCATCAGGCCTGCTTTATACAATGGACAGCGTTTCGAAGGACCTTGCAAAAATGCGGACGAGATTGAGTATGGCATGTCTGAAGTGACGGTATTCGAAAAAAGTGGGTTCCGACAGATTCGAACTGCCGCCCCTTCTTCGCCTGCAAGAGTGGTAGCAGACGATTAACTGGGATAGTGGGATCCAGCTAGAAGTGTGCACCACTACATCATGAACCCAGTGTACTGTGGCCTTGTTTGAGTATATATTGCTAGTATGTATGGTGTCAGAATACTTCAACCCTGGAAGCATGCAGCGAATTTGAATCCGAAAATCAGTAAACATGGCGAACATTCTCGTGCAAAGCTCCTGACATGCACAGGCCTACTTCTATTAATACTGTCTTGACCCCACTTCTTTTCATCATCCACAGTGCTGGCTGCCAGTAGTGGTGGGGTGTATCTCGCGCTCAGACCAGGGTTTGTCGATGCGGCCCGGACTTCGTAGCTCGTTGCTGACAAGTCATCTTACTAATGAGATAGTTTGACTACATCCCATCATAATCCTCCACAGTGGCCAAGATAACTCTGCAATGCGACCGTTGTTCGCTGGATACGATCGATATTTGACACCTGCACTATGTCCTTATGCGAATCACTGTTGAGCCTCATTAGAAGGCAGGCCTGGTGCCGGGTATTAGGAGGCGAGGTTCGAAAGAGGACAGATTACAGCAGCTTAGACTTCGCGCCGCTCTGCAGCAAGCCTTGAACGTTTGGCATCGGCGCGACGTTTGGGAATTGAAGATGCGTATCTACATAGTGAGTAAGGCATCGAACCAGGCACGCGAGGTGGAAGGGCCGAAGGGCTGTTGTTGGCGGCTGCTGACATATATCCTGTTGGAGGGGCAGAAGAGGCAAGACAGCGTGTGGATTGCGCCATCGCGTCTCAGTACTCACCCCCAACCTTAGGCGGGATGATGGCGGCTTCCTGCTCCAATGGCCACCAGAGAAGCAACGCACGCCGCACATACGCCAGGATTCCTGTCTCATGTGAGCGGATTTCATACTGATACAAATGTCCGCCTGTCCACATGCCCAATGGTGACGTGGTGATACCACAGCACAACATCGTTGCCCATTATTAATATTGCGGCTGGACCTGCGGGACCTCTTAAGACGCGTTCAGCAATGTGATTTGGCACATGGACGGAGCCTTGCCAGCACGCGAGTCGACTCTCACAATCTGTATCTGCTTAAAGGCCGTTCAAGCTTCGAGTTGTTCGCTGTGCGCTGGAGGGTCATCGAGTGTCCCCACTCACACTGCAGCACCAGTATCATCACATCGATACCACCATTTTTGCATGCCATTGCGCCAACCTAGATTTCCTGACGATCTCTTTAACATCCCATACAAATGAAAGGTGCGTCACGCCTGTCCGCTTCCCTCGAGCATGAAGCCTGGACATGCCGAGCTGACATTCCCAGCCTAGCCCCATTGCGAATCTGCCACAACAATCAATAGATGCGCAGCTGTGGGATTGACGCTCTTCTAAAAGTTCAGTCGGCTTTGCCTTTCTATCTGGAAGCATGTTCAGGGTTTCTAGCTCCTCGCGGCCTCGCCGGCCTGCCGGTCCTGATGAAGCTTCCACTCCATTGCTCCTCGATACTGTCGACAATACAGACGACGAAACTAAAAGCCCGGATGACCTGCGATTTTCTGGCTTGAAATCACCCCGAAATGTGGAAATGATAGACATCGACATCAACAGCCTAGCTGTGCCCTGGTGGTCATATTTCTGGGTGAGCTAGCCCCCAGGCCCCCTCCCCTTTCGGCCAGCAGACAAACACTGGCTGGGAAGACCAGGGAGCCTCTCTTTCTGATACCGTCCAAGGATTATGAACCTACCAGAACTCCCGAGGAGAGGGGTTTCGTCCACAAGCTGGATACATGTCTTTTGACGATTTTATGCCTGGGCTATTTCATCAAGAACCTGGACCAGACAAACATCTCCAACGCCTACGTATCGTGAGTTGACCCGGCAAGGTGGAATGATCCACCTAAGCAGCCCGCCCTGGCGTGCGAAGTGTACTGACATGGGGAATAGTGGCATGAAGGAAGACCTCGCGATGGACGCAAACCAGCTGAACCTGATCGACGTCGCGTGGACCACCGGCTATGTCATCGGTCAGCTCCCGTCACAGTTCATACTCACCAAGGTCCGACCGTCGATCTGGATCCCGAGCTGCGAGCTCGTGTGGACTCTCCTCACCCTCTCCCTCGCCACAGCTACGACCAGCAACCAGGTTATATGCATACGGTTCTTCGTGGGCCTCTGCGAGAGCATCTTCTACCCGGCCGCGCACTTCCTCATTGGCAGTTGGTACAAGCCGAGCGAGTTGGGCAAGAGGGCTTGCATCTTCCACGCAAGCTCAGCGCTGGCTGGGATGTTCTCAGGCTATCTGCAGTCTGCCGTCTACACTGGTCTGAACGGCACCCTTGGGAAGGCTGGATGGCAATGGCTTTTCGTGAGTAGCCTTCGCGTCGGGATTTCACTTTTTATCTTGTCCTCAAAAATCTGTGCGACTTCCACGGGTTCTAACTGTTGGTAGATCATGGACGGCATCATCAGCCTGCCGATCTGCATCGCCGGCTTCTTCTTGATCCCAGACCTACCAGAGAACAGCAGGTCACTATTTTTCACCTCCGATGATAAACGCCTTGCTCAGAAGCGCATGGAAGACGCGGGCCGCGCCCCAAGGCAAAAGCTGGGCTGGTCGATCCTGACGCGGGTCTTTACTCGCTGGCACGTCTACGCGCTCACCATTCTCTACGTGGTCTTCATCAACATTGGACCTTCCGGCAGCGTCAATCCTCTTTCTTTGTGGATGAAAGCCAACGGCTGGTCTGTAGCGATGGTGGTCAGTTCGATGTCCTCTTGCTAGTCTGGATAAAAAATTGTGCCTGGACTGTGCTAATTTTTGTGCGTCGCAGAACATCATTCCTACGTCACAGTCAGCTGTGCAGCTAGTCTTCACCGTCGGGCTGTCGATTCTTTCCGATTTTCTGCGAAGCCGGGCGATTGTCATGACAGTGCCCACACTATTTGGGTTCTTCACCTCGCTGTGCCTGGCCATATGGTCTATCCCCGTCGGCCTGAAGTGGTTCTCCTTCTTCGCCTCTCGCATCGGAGTGGCATATGGGCCCTTGGCTATGACATACGCCAACGAGATCTGTGGATTTGACGCTGAAGAGCGCGCCGTCGTTCTGGGGATCATGAATGCAGCTGGATATGCTTTTGCAGCCTGGGTGCCGCTGTTGACGTATCCTGTGGCTGAAGCTCCTAGGTTCAAGAAGGGTTTTACATACAGTACGGTCATGTACGTGGCTGAGGGAGCCATGACGTGGGCTGTGTGGTCTCTAGCGACGAGAGAAAAGCGGAAGAGGGAGAAAACCCAGGCCGAGGAGCAGGAGAGGTCGGTCTGATCAGCTCGGTGCGTGAAGCTATTGCGCTGTAGTTCAGACGGCAGATGTGGTACGGATAGGGTAAGAGGACAGCAGTGACTCGCCTTGCCAGACGGCGCTCTAAGCTGAAGACGGTGCTATATAGGGTTGAAAGATTCTCAAAATGGCAGCCCTTGATCATGGGGCTGAAGGTACTATCGCACCCCGCGCACAGCAGGTAGTACTAGTCACCTACTGCAGCAGGGCTAGCCTGAGCCCGGCCCTGCGCTTGTTCGCCTTACCTACGGGGAGCTAAGTACGTTCTAGATATAGCAGACCTAAATACCTGACTATGTTCCTATGGGCCAAAAGCACTGTGTTTTGGACACTGAATCACCTTACTCACCGGTGGCGCTGAGCACGTACTCGAGCTGCTCATGGGAAAAGTGAGGGCACCGGTTTGGAGGTCGTCAGGTTTAAGGTAAGTAGATCACTAGACTCACTCTCAGCTCTGTACTAGTAATGAATACTGACTTTACTTAGCTCTCAAGTCGAGCATAGCTGTAAAATTCGTGCCGCTAGGAAATAATCTATAAGTCATGTTCCATCGCACACTTTTTTTCGTCAAAGTTTTTTCTTCCACTTCCACACGCGAGCAATTTCAGATACCACAACCACACCTCTCTCACCTTCGAACCAAACTCACTACTCTTCTACCCACACCACTTACTTCTCTTCTACTCACACCATTCACTTCTCTTCTACCTACACCAGACCCGCTTCTCTCCTACCCACAGACGCTTCTCACCACACCTACTTTTGATCACATTCACTTTCCGTAACGCATAATTTTCGACACACTCACTCTCAACCGAACTTTCCACAACCCAACCTTCTCAAAACTATCAAGCTTTCCATCGTCTTCAATATGCGGTTCTCGCACTTGAACCTGGCTTTACACCAAGCCTCTTCCGCTCTGGCCAGTCCTATCATAAACCTTAACCATACCCAACTAAGCCACTCTCGACGTAGCGGCATCGACATCGGTGCAGACGCTGGTGCCTCCCTCGGTCCAGAGGGCTCTCCCAGCGGCGATGCCAGCACACACGGACGTCTTATCAACTCACCTCCGGGGAAAATCGATGCACTGAAGCCCGTTCCCATTCTCAGCGACGCACTGGGCCTCCTCGCCGGTATCCTGGGCCTGAATGTCACGACTGGAGTCGGCCTCGGCTCTGGACGACCAGGTGACCTCGACACTGGCGCCTACATCTGCATCGACTGTACCTGCTTCTCAGCCTCCGCGGACGCCGGTATTGGGTCCGACGGACACGGAGTCGACACTCATGCCGGCGCAGACACATATGTCTGGACTGACGAGCAGGCAAGTTTACCCTGTTTTCTTCGCTGCCCCCTTTCTACCTCCTCCTGATCTTCTTCTGACTCCATCATAGTGCGACAAGGCCCAAGAAAATGTTCCTACCGTCCCTATTCCTCAGCCCGATGAAGAGCTTCCAGACTGGTGGAAAACATGGCCACTGATACCAGAGTATCCCTGGACACCTTCCTCGGGGATGCCGTCCATCGTTCTACCAACTGCATCCTCCTCTGATCCCACCCAGTCTCCGTCAACTTCTCTCGCAGAGCCGTCATCCACATGGACTACATACCCAGAGACCCTTCCCACATCTGCCTCCTCGTCTCTGGACAGAGCCTCATCCTCAAACCAGTTGAGTGGAGCGACCACAATCGGTGATGCTACCGGATCCTCTCAGTCCTCTGCAACCTCAACAGAAACTCCTTCTCAGGGAAGTACTACCTCAGCTCTTATTTCTCTGCCAACTTCACATGTGTCCAGCCAGCCTTCTGAGTCCGGCATCTGGACTCTGCCAAGTCAACCTTCAATGTCGAGCAGCTGGAATCTGCCAACTTCGCCAGGCCCCTCAACTACCCATGGCGATAGCGATCATCAACTAAGCTCGACCACCTCCGTACCAGTCTCGACCATAACCACTACCAAGCTTCAACGCATCATTGCACCAATCACTCGGAGCGGAGGACCCATAGCCCCACCAACGACTATCATTTCCACGACGACAATGACAGGCCAGCCCGGCGATATCGGCACCCCGGACCATACCAAATTCAAGGAGAAGCAGAAGCTCTTGTTGGGCCTCATGGTCCCAATGTTCATGGGTGTTCCCGGTGTCGTCGGTGGCGCCATGGCTCTGAATTCCTCAACATGAAGGGTGTTTTTGGAAATCTTATCCACGCGAGCACGAATTTCGTTCACTGGTTGACCAAGCTTCACCCCCATCTGACACGTTTGGGAAACAAGCGTCCATCTCCTGAGGATCCTTTCCTGGAGGAACCTGTCCTCGAAGAACCCGGGATCCTCCCTGAGCCTGTCCTTCCTGCGCCCGGGGTTCTTCCTGAGCCTGGAGTCCTGCCTGAGCCTGGAATTCTTCCTCACCCTGGAAACCCTCCCAAAACGCCCACTTCCCCAGAGTCACCTCATCCAGACCAGCCAGAGCCTCATACTGAGCCAGAGCCAGAGCCGGACAAGAATAAGGACGACTCTGAGAAGCAGACGGACGATCCACTCTGCGACCCAAATGCTACCCAATCTCGAAGGGAGTTCAGAATGGATTTCCCCAAAGGTTTCCAATCCATTGAGAATGACCTTTCCGGTGGATTCACTCGACGCACATCCGGCCTTAGCGCCTTTATGAACTCCGTCTCCAGCCAGGTATATTTCAAGAAGTCACCTGCCGCAACTTTGAAGCCACGATACGAAAGATCCTGCAGGACCTGATTAACGAGCAACCGGATAAATACGGTCGCCTGAAGGGCGGCCCAGAAGATCCTCCCGAGCCAGAGCTTCTTGCTGCCATCATACAACGGTATAGGAAGACGCGAGGAGTCCGGGCACGCATCGGATTCCTAGATCTACAAGGCCCTCAGGGCAAAAACCCTCTCAACCCCAAGATCTTTCATCACCAGAACAGCCTGCCAATGCAAGGATTCTATGGATGTTTGCCAGCAACAACGGGCAAAGGTGGTACCAAGGTCTGCAGCATATCGACGGTAACCTAGTCGCCGACGACATGGACAAGTACTGGAAAGACTGGCTGGGAACAGCCGATTCCGACGCTTTCACCTCAAAATGTCTCGCCTACATCCCCCAGTAGCCGCCGAACGATAACCCCGGGCACAATCTGGCACCCGATCACCCACAACCCGACGAGCAGACGAGCCTTGTCCCCAAGAGCTCACCAAAGTTCAGATGAATCGCTCCAAACTCAAAAAGGATTTCCCTCGCGGCCTCGAATCGCTTCAGACATCTGGCGCACAGAATCTCTGTGGTCTGTTTGCCGCCCAGCTCAGCATCAAGAACCAGCCTGCTTTCGCAGGCGTGCGCGTGCCCAAGGTCGACGAGCTACTCAAAATTTGGCGCAAGTTCCAAAAGCAGGACAAGAGTCAAGGCAACACGAACACTACATGGTTCGAGGGCACCCAGTTGACTTATATCCTCCAGCAATACCTAGCAAGTCAGGGCGTCTCCGCCCGAGTTGGCGTTGTCGCTCCCAGCAGCGGCTACCAGCTTTTCCCCACGATCTACTCTCAGCTTCAGCAACACGACGACGCTGAAAAGGTGCTGTGGCTTCGTAACCACCTCGACGTCCACTGGGAAGGCGTCAAGCCATCGAAAATGAGTGCCGAGCAGATGCAGACATACTGGGAACCACTCATCGGCTCCGACAACAAGTTTGCCAAGTGTGCTCAGGCGCCGCAGAAGCCGGACGGTCCTTCCTCGCCTACCGGTTCGCAGCACGGCACAACATCAGTACCATCTGAGACGAGCATTCCCAGTGGATCCAGTCCAGCTTCTTCACCCGCTACGAAGACTGGCGAGACCTCTATGCCATCCATCACAGCCACGCCACCCAATCCAGCTTCGTCATCTGATTCGCAGAGCAATGGAACTTCAGTGCTCCCTACCACAGGCACTCCTCAAAGCTCAGCATCCCCAACCGCTACACCCACTGATGGGACCACGCTGCTGTCCACAACAACTACGCCACCCAATTCAGCATTGTCAAGTACTTCACAGACTGACGGAACGGGACAACACTCCCCCACAGACACGATCTCTTCTTCGCTGGCTACTTCTCAGCCCACAGTGACGAGCGAGCCTTCTCCTTCTTCTACTACAAATCAGACGTTAATTCCGGCAACTACATCCTCACTCGATAGTCCCGGGGGCTCGTCTGCTCCACAGGCTGGTGGCACTACCGCCCAATCGCCCACAGACATGGCATCTTCCTCACAGCCTATTATTCACCCCACTGCGACCAGCAAATCTTCACCACTATTCAAGACAACTGAAACGTCAGGGCCATCGACTTCCTCGCAGGCTATGTCACAGTCCACTGCGACGAGCCAGTCTTCATCAGTTTTCAAGACAGCTGAGACTTCAGTAACGTCGTCCTCAGCTCCATTCGATGGTCCTGGGGGCTCGACCACTCCACGGACTGGTGCTACTTCAGTCCAGTCCAGGACGACCGCGACACCTTCTTCTCAGCCTACTTCTCAGCCTACTTCGACCACAAATGACACGCCAGCACCTTCAAACACGACTCCTCTCGACAAGCCTGCGGCCCCAACTTCTCCGCAGACACTCGCCACCACAGTTCAGTCCAACACGAACGCGACACCGTCTTCTCAGTCTGCCTCTTTCGCTACTTCGAAGAGCGAGCCTTCATCGGCAGCTTCTCGGTCGACAGAAACGGCACTATCATCAGTCACTGCTCCTTTCAACGGCTCAGGCGGGTCAACTACTCTACAGACTGGTGCTTCCACAGTGCAGTCCATTACAAACACGACACCGTCTTCCCAACCTGCTTCTTTGACCACCATGCCGACGAGCAGGTCTTCGCCAGCAGCATCCAAGACAAATGACGTGTCAGCGCCATCAACCACATCTTCTCTAGAAGGTCCGGGGAGCTTAACTGCTCCACAGACTGGTGCTACCACAGTGCAACCCACCACAGTGACCACAACCACAGCAACCACAGCACCATCTTCTCAGCCTACTTCTCAGCCCACTTCGACGACTTCTAGCACACCCACGACACCCACACTCGACCCTACCTTGGTCTCCTTCTGTCCGACCACCCCCAACATGCGCAACAAGAAGGCCAACGGACGATTCTTGGCCGAGATCCTCGTGAACCTAAACTTCAAGCCTGGACTAGGCGAAAACGTCAACCCTGCCGCAGCAAAGTTCCTCACGCGAGATCTGGTGACACATCGTGACAAGCTTTGTTGGACCATCATGGTTGTCCAGCTCGATATCGAGGAAGGCGAGGCTTGGCTCGGCCGCCACAAGGACGAGCCGAACAATGAACACAAGCTTGAGGTCATAGGACGGGAGAAGGTGATCCTCGCCAGACTTCGCGAGATGTTGCATCTCACAGTCGATGACCTCCCTCCGGTGGAGGCTACGGCAATACCCACCATACCGCCTACTCCAGCACCCGTGGTGACATCCACTGAGTCGACCACTACCAGCAGCACCACATCAACAGCAATGCCCTCTCCCATACAAGGACCACCACGTACCAGCATTCCCTCACTTACAGAGTTCTGCGGCGCAGGAGTCGAGGAATCCAAAACAGCCGACAAGCAGTTCACCAACGAAGTCACCAAGGCCACCACCGGTGGCGGCAAGCAGCAAGTGGAGGGCCTTCACTTGGACGACAAGCAGCTATGCAAGGCTACCTTCCTAATTTCACGGGCGATGTGGTTCAACCACATGATGTATCTCACCCTCGCGAAGAAGGGCGCTACAGGAGCCAACATGTTCCATGAGTTGGTGCACAGCCAAGCAACCACTCTCGGCGTTCTAGCGGAGCTCTGGAAACCGGATGCAGGAGTCGACTGGTTCACCAAGGTACCGACAGCAGCTGATCTGGGTGGCAACGACATGGGGGCTGAAAGTGTTGGTTCGATGGGATTCATGGAATTTCGGAGGAGTTTCCTTGATAGAAGCACGGCTATCACGATGCCTATGACTACAGTCACGGCTGATCTTGCTCGGGTCACGACCACGTGGTAGATGATACGGCTTCCCATGGGCGAGGCAAGTGCCAAGCACATCGTAAACGGGCACTTTCGAAGCTCTGGCAATCTTTCTCCTCAATAGGTGCCAGAGTCAAAAAGTAGCCTAGATCAAACCAGAGTACTCTGCCAGGAGTCGTCTCACTTCGTGACGGTGTTGCAGGGTGTCAGTCCTAACGGGCCATGAAGCACTCTGCGTCGATTTGATGAGATACATGCATTTTCCCTCTTCTTTTAATGCAGGGGAACTTTATGGAGATTTTACGACAAAGTTCCTTGTTGCAGTTGGTCTAGGACATCCAGACAGAAAGGTGGTTATGTACCATGTGACGACTTTCCCCCAGCCGCTGGCAACTGAATCTTCCTCCACAAATTGTGTTCTCCTTGCCTCGACTGTTGCACGTCATTCGTAATCTCGTATATTCAACTCGTAAACTCCAACCTTATCATCATTCTCATTCAATCTCCTATTGATCATGCGATCTTACAACGTTCATATTCGACTGAGCAGAGGGCGCGTAACTTGAGCCGTTTGTCGACATGAAATCCTTTGGAGGACGATCAGGCGAAGTGTCGTCAAATCTGTAGGCAAGAAGAAATGCCAATAGATCATTTGAAACTTGCCAGTTAAGTTTGTCGTACAATTTCCTCAGATAGTCCACTCCGGCCGGGTTGAGATCATGATCTGGTCCACGACAACCAAGTATGACCCGCTTGTGGGTGGCCGGTGCGACGAATTTATGGTGGTGACTGCTCAACCAGTTGAAGCAGAAATAGCAAGCCGATTTGCTGCATCCTATGTACTTGTCCCCTTGCACGAATTTTCTGTCTATGTGACGGCTGAATTTGTCTGCCATCTGAAGTTCCGCGTGCACCCTGGTAAGGATGCTTCTGCCGGCTTTCAAGGGCGAACGAAGGTCTGCTCGATCTGGACGACAGTCCAAGTCGGCGATTGCGTGGTGCGCACGGTACGAGTCCTGGTTCCAAGGACCAAGGGATTTCGAGATCTCGTGCACAATTTCGTATGGACTCAAGTTGCCCATCTCATCATGCGACAGCGTCACTTCAACAAGCTCAGGAGCAGAGACGATGCGGATTTCTGAAATCCTTCGCAAATCCGGCACGTCCATCATAGCTCTGACCAGCGTTTTGACCTTCGATTTGGTGGCGCTGAGCCGGCCGATGAGGTGTGCCAGGCTTCTGAAATTATCCGAGAGGTCCTCGAATGCTTCTGATATTTTCATTATGCTGGGAACCTCGATTTCTCGCATCTCATAGCAGCTATCAATCAGCTCCAAGTAAGGTACGTTTTCGCTGCACAGTTTCGCAAGCCTTAGCTGAAGTCGAGTTCCTGACGGAGATTCTGGTGTGAATAACTACTTTGCACGTCGTTGTGTTGAGGAGTTACTGACCTTCTTCGTCCTGATCTTGTCTGCCCAAAACTTGGATACATATCGAGGCCTGGTCCTTCATCTGCTTGTTGTAGTGCTTGAGACGGGGGTGGCACTCTTCCACTGCGAGTCGAAGGATCTTGTTCGTCACATCTGGAATCTGCCCGGCCTGTCTGCTCGGGGGTGACAGGGAAGCAAATTCTTTAAGATGCCGTAGAATTTTTATAGCGTACTTCTTGACGCTTTTTCGAACGCCCTCATTTGCAGCCAACCATAGATGGTTGGAAAGCTCAAGTTCTTGAAGTGCCGCGGCAGTCACTGTTTTGCCTCCTTTCTCGACGTCGCAGAGATAGGCGAAAGTATCCAGAAAGTTTCTTCGATCTTCAGTAGCCTGGTTTGGGCTCTTCTTGCGCTGTGCTTGACTGTTGTCTTTGAAGGGTGTAAGAGCTTGTAAAAGAGCAAGTCTCGGGTACAACTCCTTGGTCGCAACTTTCAGAGTACCCTCAACTCGCTGCACCGCCGATCGAGGGCCTGTGGGACTACCAGTTGCATCCATGTTGACGTTCAAGAGGTCGCCACCGGGCTGTTGAGTTGGCGGAATCATCCAGTGCTGCTCGAGGGAATTCGAACCTTAAGAATGACGCTGGGAAGAGAAGCAGACGAACTGAGTGTGCCGGAAATCTGACGGAGGTAATCTGGAATGAGTATGGAGGGAATAGTTTCTAGTCTTCTAGTTTGCCAGAACAACCGCTCTGCACGTTCTGGCGGCTTCCATGAATATGTCGTGTCACCTGCACTGCATCCAAGAAGCAATCAGATCATGGCGACCCCGCCTCTTCCACTCAGTCGACCAGGGCCGTAGTGCAGGCCAAATCTTACGGCCAGCCCTTTTGTGCTCACCAAACCCGCCTGTACTTGACAACTTGACGCCCAGCTACATACATGCTCCCATTTTCCTAGCGAGCAGACGCTGTTCTTCCCACAGCTCTTCACGGGTATTTCTTTATTGAAGTGCATCCAATATGACAAGTGTCGCCCCGAGAATCCTCTTCAGGTCTTTTCAGTCTATAGTATGTACTGGGCCTAGACTCCGAGTACTCCCCAACGGCTTACTGGTGTCCTTCCGAGCGTTGCCCTTTAGGTGCCTAGCTCTGGACGACCAGGTAAGCACTGAGCACAGTCTGTCCTCATTAATACAAAGGCATTGTTCACACCGACTCCACTTTCTTTGGACTCGTCTCCTTTTCAGTCGAATATTCCGTCTCGATGGCATGTTGCTCAAAGCCACGCTGAGCAACATCAGGGTGTCGCCGGTCCCACCACAACATCCCCAGCTGTACGCATATCGACGCTGCCGTAAACGCCGTGACTAACGGGAAACCTATCGGATACCTCGGCGCGTCGGCAACGCGCCATGCCCGCAAGGGGATGGTCGCATGGCCCACATACACAAGGGTGACCGTGATTGCCACGATGATGGACCGCGCCTCGGGCTCCTTGCGCAGGATCTCGCCCATCCACGCCATCAGGCTCGGCGCGCCCGCGTTGGTCGCGTAGGAGAGGAAGTAGAAGGTCAGCACCGCGCTGCTGTTGGGCGGCCACACGCACAGCACGATCAGGCACACGCCCAGCGCGCACGCGGACCCGATGCTGATTTGCCAGCGCCAGTGCTTCCAGTCCGAGAGCGCGTTGAAGCCGAGGCTCGTGACGATCTGCAGCGCGTAGCCCCCAAGAGGGATGATGTTGACGTGGTACGTGTCGTAGCCGAGGCTCTCGAGGTAGAGCACAAAGTAGGAGTTGGCGCGGTGCGACCAGGCCGCGAAGGCAAAGGCGAACAGGAAGAAGTATGTGATGGGGTGCACGATGATGTGCCGCAGCTTGTTTCGCAAGACAGCGGCCGAGATGCGCACGGTGGTGTTGATGCCCGACTCGCCCATGCGCAGCTGGGCCAGCCGCTTCTCTGCCGGCGTGAGCCAGAGGGCCCGGGTGTTGGCTGGGGAGTCCGGGATGGTCAGGAAGCCGAGCAGACCTTGGCCGACGGTGATTGCGCCGGCAATGATGAAAAGCCATTGCCAGCCTTCAAGGCCGTGGACGCCATTCATGTTGGTGTATAGAGTAGCCTGCAGCGCCCCAAGAAACATGGCTCCCGCGACGTCCGATATGTTGAAGAATGCCAGGCGGAGCGCGAGCTCCTTTGGAGTATACCAGTTGAAGATCAAGGATACCACACTCGGCCAGAAGGCGGACGAGAAGAGACCCAGGAAGAAGCGCAGGCCATAAATAGTCTGGGCGTTGGGCGCCTTGTATGTGAAGAGAACCAACAGGCCCCATGTGATTTCGCACATCGGAATGAATATTGACGGCCGGAACTATGTTCATTGTCAGTCAGTCCTTCCTTCTGGGGCGACATCTGGGCATGCACTCACCCGGGTCTGGATCAGCTGCCCAGGGACGAGCCCCAATGCATATCCAATCGAGAAGAAGGTATTGAACATGACAAGCTCGTTCCCGTAGAGACTCAGAGCCTCCCGCATGCCGGAGACGTAGGCTTGTGTTGTTGCCGATTGGTCCATCTCCTTCATGAGGCCGGCCACGAACATCCAGAGTAGAAGTAGGCAGTCCAACTTGAAGATGAGCACGTTCCTTCGATTTCTGAAGTACGGAATGACCTTGGCGATGTACTTGAATGCGCCCTCATCCGGCGCTCCTTGCTCCAGATCCGACACGGGCGGCGCATGCTCACTGGGCTCCACACCCGTCTCGGAGACGTCAACATCTTTATCTTGAAAGCCCATAATGGCTGTCGTACGGGGCGAGTGGAAGATCGAGGGCGTGAAGAGACAAGATCAGCCCGGACCCAGAAGTCGCACGCCGGGTAGCGACAGGCAAGTCATTATATGTGAACTCCATCGCGGTCCGAATCCCCTGCAGAATTCGCCGGCAACTTTTTCGTCGTCGAGGCTGGTAGTTCAGCTTGGCACCCCACAAATTTCCATCAAAATTGGTACAAAGCAGCAAATCCCGATGTAAAGGTTGAGAATTTCAAGATTGCGTGACAGCGCTGCAGAACATCGACATTCTTGGCGCAAACAGAAGCAGTTATGGGGACAGTCACGCACAGTGTCTATATCTGTGCAGCTTCACCCCGACAGGAGCATAGTATCTTATAAGACCACCTCGCTGTCGACGCAGCTTTGCGAATACTATGATGACCGAATAACTCTCTGCATTAAATCAGATTACACAAGAAATTATCATAGTGCTCAGTAGACATGACAATAGAACGCAAACAAAATCCAGCGCAGCTAGGAGGGCAAAGCCCTCTCCCTGATTGTGCCCCTTCTCACCCCCCCCCCTCTTTTTTTTCCTTTTTGCTTTTCTTCTCGGTTTTCTCCTCTGCCCCAAAAACTCCTAGCCGGCTAGTCTATCTGATCCAGAGTTCCGAACAGTCTCATCCCGATTCGGACCTTCTAGTTAGACGGAGCTTTGCTGCCGATGATGACGTTGTAATCATCTGCTAAGTGTGAGCGATCTGTCTTGCAGCAGGAAATGGAAGATCCATACCCAGATGGGTTCTGGAATAGGACACCAGACACTTACAGCGGCTGAAGGCCTGGCCCATAACACTATGCGCGCCGTCGACGCGACATACGTCAATGATGTAGAACACAAAGGTTACGATGTTGTAGAGATCAACAGAGGGGCTCTTGTTGTTGTCGTTAAAGACCCCGATCGTGGCCTCGTTGTAGCGTCCCACATCCATGCAAACACCACCACTGGGTTTGCCGGGGCCAATGGTCAGATTCCAAGAGGAGTCGTCGGTTTCAAACATATTATCATGGAAAATGGCGGTCATCAGGCCGAGCGTATCCTCCAGATTAGCGGCATAGGTTGTCGGCACCTGGCAGACGAGTGCGCCTGCAATCTATTGCGGCAACAAAAGGGCGCGTTAGCGCTATGTGTGGAGGACACGTTCTGCAGGGTATTTGTTTTACTTACCGGTAGGTCATGGGAAGGAACCACGATGAGCTCATCACTGCGATCGGCAAGCTGGATGGTTGAAGCAGATGCTAGAGCGGAAAGCAAGATGGTTCTCAGGAAGGCACGCATCGTTGCTTCGGTCATATGAATGCTGTAGAGAATTCAGGTCTGTTGACCTGACGGAGTGATATTGCTCTGTCTCTTGACGGTTGTGATAGGTGTGTAGATGCACAAGTGGAAAATCTGCTGTGTGTAGAGGTGATGGCTCAAAATGTGGAAGATGAAGAGTCAAGAATGTTATAATTAAGAGCCCGTTGATGGAAAAGCAGGATTGAGCTTTAAGTAATCACGCAAAGAATCCACAGGTGAAGTCCGTAGTGGGACAAGTCTCTCTGTCCTCTGCATCACTCTCTTTCCTGCTGTCAACAATGTCTCCGAACTCAGTAGCAGGAGATTGGGCTGGCGGCTGGACTTTGGACTTCAGTCACCTCAGCTTGAGTTTTTACACAGAAAGCAATAGTTTGACATCCTGTGAGTAGGCATCCGGCCATCGTCAAATTCGGGAACTCGGTCAGTACACAATGGATCACTGTCCAATGTTATTTTGAGAAGTCATTCCCACATTCCGTATTGGTTGTGACCTAACATCTATTATAGGAAAGTATATCGAGAGCATTGGAAACCATATAGCTCCAGGTCCTCAGTACTGGCTTGGAATAAAACAGTAACGATAATCTAAAAATGGATATGTTAGACAAGCTCGGTGATATTATTCTAAATATCAGGACATGAGACCATATAGCCTGGGGCTGGTGGCTTTCTTCGCCCTTTGTTAGCAATAGCGCCAGGGCCCAGTGGCGATGGAAGGAGGGTGATGGTGACAGCGCCGCTTTCGACGATTCACCACTCTCTTGTCCATGGGTCCGGATATAATCTTGGCACGATGCAAGCAATAATCATGCTCGGCGCTAAGGACGGGAACGAGGCTTGGGGAAATCAAGAGTTTTGGTGACAGCCTCGCAAGATCTCTTGGCCTTACTTACGTCATCCACATCAACTGGGCCATGCCACCCCCATCTCCGAGGTGTCACTGGGCCACAACTGGAGAGCTTGCCTAAGTTTTCTTTCTCCACTTTACTTCAAAATAGTTGTGCACAAACTGCCAATTCTGTTACAGACTAACATAGTACTTGAAAAAACAATGACATGCCAGATGCTCTGTATTTTGTTTTTCTGCCAGACGGTAGTGGACATGAGCGAATGCATTGTACCGTACGGTACTCTGTACTCCGTACGCCAAAGACACTGCTTTGCAGAGCCCGGGAGCCAAGGCTTCATCAGGCCCTCGCGATTGCTGGAGTTTTGTGCACGAGCCAGCTCAGTGAGGCGCAGCGGTACGACCTTCCGGAAATCAGAGAAGGTCTAGGCGTGCAATCCAGACCTGTAGTAGCCCTGGTAGCTTGCTGGCAATTTCGGCGCACAAAACGGAATAATTACCAATGCTATGCAGAGTCCCTCCCGAAGGTGCCGTGCAGTCACACAGAAACCACAAGCCTTTCCCCGTTGTTCGCCATGCCACAGTCCGCGACCGTATCTTCTTTAGCTGGCTGTTTACGACGAGACAATGCACAACACAAAAAGAAAAGTACCGTCGAAACGGCGGTCGCTCGCATTCGCGCTGCACCACCGACCGGCCCAACCTTGAAGAAGTGTGGATCTCAAAAGGATCGTTGCCAGGGCCCTTAATTTCTCTCGGCATGAGCCGAACCTGCCAGACCATCCCTGTCGGGACCTCATCGTGTTTCGTTTTCCGCGCCGGCGCCAATAGGAGCGCCTGCAGCAGAGTCCACTCCGATGCGGCGAGCCTGGGCACGGGCCTGGACGAATACGGAGGCCACTGTGCACACTGACTGACTGCGCGCCCAGTGGCACCACATTGAGCTTGTCCACCGTAAAAAGTGCACCCGTAAATAGCATGGGTTGGCTTAGTGTTTGTTCAGGGCTGGCTGGCGTTTTGTTTGCATTCATTAATTAACCACAAGCTCCGCAGTGTCACTGTCAGTCCCTCCTTTCTCCTCCCCTTCCGTTCTTGTATTGTCGATCACGATCCATTTGATCCTGTTATTCTTTCTTTCCCCCGACGGCGCTGGAAACCCACTCGGTCCGATTTCATTCGTTTTTTATAACTCTCTCAGCCCGGGGCCGGTTCTCAAAAAAAAAAAAAAAAAAAAATGCACTTTCCTCTGCTCCTCTCCTTTTCCGCCCTGGCGCTGGCCATCCCCACCACCGTCCACCCCGGCGCCAGCAGCAGCAGCACCACAAATGTCCATCTCCTCCCCAAACGCGAGAACAGCACCGCCCTCCCGGACATCAACACCCTCGCCACAGTCAACTACTTCCCGGACCCTGTTGTGCACTGCTCGGGCCGCAAGCTCACCGACTCGGGCGACAGCAACTACGCCGCGTCCCTGGCGATCGCCGTCACCGCCACCAGCACCGCGGGCCTGTACGGCGCGTGCAACGTCGCCGGTCACACGGTCGACGGCGGCGACGGCAGCCTGGCCTGGAAGAGCGGCAAGGTCCAGGTGTACTACTGCAACCACGCGTTCGCGGCGACGTCCTGCGACGTGAACGAGTACTGGCGCGCGGACGCGCTCATCGACGACAGCTGCGGGGACGACGGCGGTGGCTGGGTATCGATTTCGGACTGGGGTTTGACGATTGGGCGGGACCCGACGAACAGCGGGGGGTCGTTCCGGTCGGAGTGTGGGGAGAGTTTGCATGGGGTCAATGCAAATTTCGTGGTGGTTAATGCGACTGTGTTCAGCTGATTCGGCTCGATAGGGTTTCAATTTCTTCTGGGGTCGTATTTGGGGGTGGATGAATTTCAGTAAGGTGGTAGAGACAGAGCACCCAGCTAGACGCAGGACATGTGATTATGGTCTATGATGCACTGACCGACCACTCTTTCCCGGTGTACCTCTGTCTTGACTCTTTCGATGGCGCTGAACGCAAATCTGCTGGGTTGTGGTTGTATTCCGGCGCTTAAACGACGACCGTGATGGGCGGAGAGGCCGCGTGGATCACAGGCAGATGGTCGAGAGGCTGCGCGACGAGTGTGCCACAGTAGTGACCCGGCACTCCCCTTCTCTTGGCCTCTGTGACTCCCTGAGCTGGCGAGCGCACCCAGGTACTTAGATGTTCTTCGTAATACCCGGCTCGATCCCCTCCAGAATGCCCATCAACTCCTCATATACTCTGACCTCCAACCTCGCACCCTCCTCACTCCGCACAAAATCACTCGGCTCCCGAATCTTGTGACTATCCAGCCACTTCCCATGCGTCTCCGGCCCAGCGGCGGCAGCGAACACCAGCTCTCTCGACCCGACCTCCGCCGACCTGCCGATAAGCCAACTCAAGCCGCCGAGGAAGAGCGACGCGGGGAACTTGTTGTCCCGGAAGAGAGAGGTGCGGCAGAACCCGGGCGTCAGAGTGTTGAGGATGACGCTGCCTTGGCCGCCGGGGGCTGGGGAGGGCATGTGCTGCGCGAGTTGGCGGACGACGAAGAGTTGGAGGAGTTTGGACGTTTGATAGCGGTCGGGAGGGACGAGGCTGGATTTGAAGGCGTCGAAGATGCGCGGCGATGACCTCTCTTTGAAAGCAGCCTTTGTAACACCGTCAGCATTCGCTCCTCGCACCCAACGAAGCAACCGCCTTACCATAAAATGCGCATCCGACGACACAATAGCCAACCTCGGCTGGGTATTGAACCGCCCCGCCGTCCTCCTCAGCACAGGCAGCATCAACAACGCCATCAAAAACGTCGAAACAACATTCACCGTGACCGTGCACTCCCACCCCTCGGCCAGCACGCCCTGGCGCGCCACTATCGCCACCGACGCGTTCTCCACCACGACGTCCACGCGCTCCAGCGCCTCTGCCCGCTTGCAAAACGCCCGGACGCTGTCGAAGCTCGCCAGGTCCAGCGGCCAGACCTCGACCACGCTGGCCGCAGCGCGGGCGCCGCCGGCGGTGGACCGGCGGAGGATGTCCGCTTTCGCGGCCTCGCCTTTGGAGGTGCTGCGGCACGCGAGGATCACCTTGGCGGCGTTGAGGCGCGTGAAGTGCCGCGCGGCCTCGAAGCCGATGCCGACGTTGGCGCCGGTTACGATGACGGTTTTGCCGGTGAAGTCGTGGGTGGGGTGGGGGAGGCGGCTGAATTGGTTGTAGAAGAAGGTGATGATGAAGGTGCTGTGTCATGATCAGTAACGGGTCGTCGCTGTCATAGGACAGTGGGAACGGGGCATTCTCACAGGTCGAGGGCTGTGATGAGGGTCAGCAGCCATGTGAGCGGGTTAGGCTCGGCCTCTGCAGCCGCGTCCATGATGAGTTGGGCAACAAGTGGTCGAGGGCCTGAGAGATGTGAGGGGGGCGAAGGTTTGTCGTTGAAGTGGAGCCTGGAAGGTGTCGCACATGTCAGTGTCCACAGCAGATTTGGGGTTCCGCAGCAGCGGCCGAGACGGCGAGACCCCTGGAGCCCAGTCTCGAAACACCTGCAGTCACTGGTCCACATTGGACGCCCCACAGCACTTGTGCAATGCGCTAGAAACACCTACTATAGTGGACTGCGGGCTGTTCATTTATTCAGGCTTGTATAGGTACTGTGGTGCGTGCCTCATACGCATCTTCCGCCCTTTTCCTAGATGATCAACATCATCTCTGTCATCAGTACTAGCAGAAAACACCAGAGAGAGAAAGTGCTGCACTGAACATAATTAGCCAGTACCTAGGTTTAGGTAGTACATAATCATCTCAAGGGACTTGCTGAGGGCGACATTTTTCTAGTCAGTTGAGATTTCCATTGACCTCCTATTCCATGACACTGTTGACATGCTTCAATTCGTCCACCCCAATTTTGCGATAATTTTTGGATTTAACACGTCTTCCATCTCTTTCATCGGGAACGAGGTTCCAAGAATATGCATCATGTTCTTCATTATCGTAATTGCTTCCAGCATTCTTGTTCCCTCCCTGGGATCCCAAATTCGTCATTATCGTCAGTCCCTGCGACTCGCAAGGCCTGAGTATTACAGCTCGGGTCTCAATAGCACCGCACAAAGTATGCTGACCGTCGCAAGAGTGTCACGCATTCCAAATTCGTAACATTTGATCCTCCTCTTCTTCCCTCTCTCCGATGCTGGCAAGAAGCATTTGCACTTATGGTTAGCAGATACGCAGGGCTTTCTGTGTAGCGTAGGAGATCCGGTGATCAGGTCACCCATTGAAACTCCTGGAAGGCCTCGCCTATATTCTCGGTAGAAAATGTCAACCTCTCTGTCTTTGCAGAAAGGTGAGCCTGCAAGCATAGCGGGCGTCTCGCGCAAATTGCTCACAGCAGGAGGCCTTGCTAGCGTTCGAGCAACATGAAGTCCGCTCCTCCGTTCCGGTTTTGCTGCGGTGTTATTCGGTCGTGCCATCATGGACAATTAAAGAAAAATGTAGCGTAGCCTCAGAAGCATTGCCACTCCGTTGGCATTGATGAGCCCCAAGCAGGCAAGATGGAGCTGACAAAGGAGAACCCGAAAAACTCACCAACAGCCCTTAGGCTGCGTCCTCGGCCAACACAAACGCATCGGCATCCCATCCATAGGCCCGCTCCAGCCGGCGCCCAAACCGCCTGGCCATAGTGTACGGGATTTTGGAGACTGGGTGTGGCTCGTGGAAGTGAATTCCACGTGTATACTGCGCACATCCCACACCGGCCAACGGCGTAAATTCCCACGCCGAGCCGCCGAGCTTCTGGACGCGGAAGCCCGCGCGGAGCATAGCATGGATGAAGTCAGTCCAATGTATTTCGCCAGGGCTCTGCGATGAGCCGCCCGCTGTCGGCCAGTGAAAGAGCATGTGGAAGACTCGGAGTGCACGCCGGTCGACCGGAAAGGTAGGAAGGGCGGCTTGTGGCGCAATTAGGTTGACGGGGTCGTTCTCGGTTCCTGACACGGTCGGTCGCGCGGTCCCGCGGCGTTTGACTTTGATCTTAGGCTCAGATAGTGCATGTTGCTGCATGATTGTGGTGTCAGCCAGGATGCCGCCGAATGGCTGACTATTCATGTACTGATCTGGCTGTGGCGCCGCAGCTCTCGTCGGGGTTTTCTGTGGGATGTCGACCCACGCCGGTGTACGCTCTACTTGCGTTGACAAAAGTGTGCTGATGCGTGCCGGCAGCACGGCGCTCTCCCGCAACTCTTCCAACGCTGCCTCCCAGAACTCATCTAAGGCCTGCTCGGCACTACGCATCGTGTCGACGTTGGCCTTGCTGGGCCGGTGTTCGATGGGGTACTTTTGCCATGCGACCTGTGCGCCGAGTAGACGGGTCTTTCGGGAGAGCCGGAAGCAGATCAGCGGCTCCAGCTCTGCCCTCATCTTGATCTCATTGACCTTTAGCTCAAGCGCGGTATCGTCGTCGGCCATTTCGGCCATGTCCGCTTCGAATGTGGCTGCCCAGGGCTGAAACAGGTCGATCTGCCGCTGGCACTCGCTGATGATAGTCATGTCGGACAGTGATTCCGCGATGGACGGCGTGATCAATTCGCGGCTGGCCGGGTCGAGTGCCATCCCCTCAAGGTCCTCGACGGCGTTGTGAAGTCCGTAGTCTGCGCGGTACTTCGGATTATGGAGCATTCCGAATGACCAGATATATCTGACGATCTCCGGCGATACGTCCGCATCCGTCATCTCAAATCTTGTTGAGCCGTCAGCAGTCGGCAAGCGACGTTGCAGGTGCCGCAGATGTGGAGAGAGTCGACCTCGCTTGTCAAGTTCTTTAACAGATAAGTTGAAGAGGAATCTGACGTGCTGAAGAACAGAGTAGAACGCCATGGCCAATGGCCGAGGCAGATCATCCTCTGAGCGGATTGGAACGAGCGCGTTGTCGAAAAGATTTTTCTTCAAATCGGCGAGCCTGGCCACAGCATCGTGAAGGCAGGTCCAAAGCTCAGTGGCCGGTAGATAGTAGGCGCAAACCTGGTCAACGATGCGAGCTTTGAGTTCGGTGCGACCGTCTTTCGATCCTAGAATGCGGTGTGGTCTGCCTTTCGTGTCCGGTACTTGCTCCGGCAGGCTGTCATAGCCTTCGTTGATGAGCGCGGCAAAGAAACCAGGATCCTCTCTAAGCGTCAAGAGGGCATCCGCAGCCTCATCCCGCTTTGAAGCGATGAGCTGTTGGAGTCTCCGGACATCCAGTTTGGCCGGGACGTGGTAGGCCATCTCACGGCGCGCAGTCATCAGAGACAGCCCATGCTCGCCCTTGTTTGCGGTGGGCAGAGGTGGCTCCGGCTCGACGGGGCGGGCGAGCAGGTTGTCTTTATTATCGAAGGAGACATCGTGCAGGATACCCTTGGCCATGTTGACGAGGAATTGATACAGCCGTTGTTGAATTTCAAGGATCCACAATCCTTCGCCGGGGCTGATATCCCGCCCCCTCTGCAGTCGACCAGAGGCAGCGGGATCTTTGTCCCATGATATCAGCTCTCCATACGTCTCCGCAGTGTGTTTCTCAGTGAAAGCCATGTTGTGCTTGGCCAAGAACCGGGGCATAGTCATGTTGGCGGCTGTGAGACCGAACTGTGCCGGTTTCAAATCGGCATAAGCAAAGCTGGAGGGGTGGTGTCTTCCACGGGCATTTAGTAGGAGGAGGATCGGCTCCGTCATGCTAAGGTCCTCGAGGTTCAGGAGCGGCCAGAAGTAAATGTGCCTCTTCTCCTCTGGTGGGGGCTGATGGTAGCGACACATACATCCGTCGTAACTGTTGCTCATATCGTAGACATCTGGGCGATGTCTTGTGGCCACTTGACGCGCAATTAGCATGTTGCACTTTTTCGAGGCGGAAGGACCAGCTTGACACCAAGTAGGAAGGGCGCTTACTTGGGGCTGGAGATGGAGTGGAGGTAGATAACCATGCCACGTTGAGGATGTTCCGCCGCTTGACTTTTGATTTCTTGTTCCACCGTCGCTGAAGGACGACCTCGTATCTCTCGACGATAGCCTTCAACAGTTCGTAGTTCTCCCATAGACTGGCTCTCTTCTCCGCAACCAGCACTCGCAACTCCAATACGCCGATCGGCGCGGGTAACTCGTCTCGATGAAGGCCGAGGAAGATGCCATGTGTGTAGGTCATTCCGCCATGGCATTTGCACTGGCCAGTTGGGTCATGAGACCAGCGCTGTGGAGAGGTCGGATCCGATCTGCCACCTGAGCGTCAGTGCAATTTAATGAGGAAGCAGCGCCTTGTACAAGGATATGTTCTTACATGGGAGTAGTCTGAGGGGAGCTGTAAAACTCTCTGCGAATTTCCACACCATTTTCGTCTACTGTGTCGACAATGTCCACCGTCTGCACCCTCTGTGCAAGTTGTTCAACAGACATGCCGAGGGTAGGAGCCAACCTATTCAGGTCCACTTCTCCGTTGGGTCTGAGTGGCAGGCCTCCGGGCAGATTCAAGATGTCGTCAACTACTTGCCCGCTAGCAGCCATCTTATCGTCTTTCCAGTGTAGAAATTGGGGAGTGGAAAGGGAGCAATGTTTTTGGATAAAGGAATTCAAGCCTGAAGAAGAACCATGGTGTGTACTGGCAGTGGGTGGTGGCAAAGAGTGCGGAAGTGGAGGACGAGGTGCTTGTGAAAGAGCAAAAACGCGTTGGGCGACGCGTCTGTGGTTTAATTGACTTTGGGGCCCTGTACTTACCCACAGCAGGCACATGGTGGGGCAGCAGGGATACCTATAGGTACTGGCTGCACCCCACATCCCGTCTAGGCCAGCAGCAGACTTCATCCAACCTTTTGTTATTTTGTATTCGTGCTTTCATGGAGCACTCTGTAAATGCATTTTTCACCAGAACAGTCTTGCACATTTGTCTCACTATCTACGCAATCATGTATTGATTTGGGAGGCTTCCTTAACCTCAAGTCTGCCTTACATGTTGTTGGCCTTGAGGCCCACAGTCTGCGGAGCAGAGGAAGAAGAGCGGCAGATGGATGTGTAGATCCAGGCGCAGTCACTGTGAGAACCTCGGGAGTGCTTTTGCTTCAAGAACATTTAACAGAACAAACAACCATGTTTGCAACTTGGAGGCAAATTATCTTGCGTGAGTCCTGCCAGAAGATACTTAGGCACTTAAATAACAGGTACTGTTGTCAGAGGGTAGCCCCATGGACATGTATCTATTTTCCGCCCACCGAACCAACGGCTGACCACTGACCGTGAGCGGCAGAGGATATCTGGAAGATTCTTCTGCGCATCGATGGACCAGCCACCGAGTGCAATGAAAAAAAGTTGACTGTCTCTCTTATATAGTGCAATAAAGAGGACTGTCCAGTTCCAAAGATTTTGACCACTAACTGCGGCAGCGAACAGTCTAGCCAAAGACCAAAACAGCATAAAAATATGATCCAGAAAGAGAAAGGGAGAGGGGTGATGGGGGAAAGAACGAGATATTTATAATGTCCCTATCGTGCTTAGGCCACCGGCAGAATCCCATCACGTGTGACACCGCTTGCTCTCTAAAGTGTAATAGCTGATGTATAGGCTGTGGTCACTTGAGCAGTGAAACTAGAGGCTGGCTAGTTGTTCAGGTGAGCTATGATCAGTGAAATTAGAGGTGTTCAGGTTAGCAGAGCCCATGATGTGCACGCTATGTAACATACCGATGGAATGCAGAGAGCAGATTCTTTCGTTACCTCCGCCCAACCCGCCGCAGAATTTTGCAGAAATTGCAGAACGCAATATTAGAGATCAGACTGTTGTTAGTGACCAATCACGATACCAAGGACGCGATACCTAGAGGTCACATAACACAGTATGGTGACATTGGCGCTCAAGAGCTTAGAGAACGGGCTGGAGGGGTCACTGCGCCGCATCATTGCAGTGGTATCATTTCCAAAGCTTCTTGTTCATTCAGCCACCGAATTTCATATATGTAGCACTGACTCCAGAATGTATACGAAAGGCGTGGTCCAGTCGGCTCAGTCAATATGTACAGCAGACGACGAGGTATGGGCAGTTCTTCTCACTTGCCCACGGAACGGCCAATATCAGAACCTGAGATCAACACAGCATTGCACATATCAACACAACATAGCGACTAAGGTACAAAGCGACTAAATCCAATTGTCGATGCTCCGTGTACTTCAGTGGGATTTCTAGTGATGTTTAGTATAGTGGGGCTCTACAGGTGACCGGTCTCTCCCACAGCGGTCTGGCAACGATTCGACCAGTTTATTCAGCATCGTCAGCGTTATCGCAGTCACCAACAGTGTTTCTGTACCGTCCGCGGCATTGTCCTTCCTTCCCGATCTCACCCGCCAGTGATTTGATGCAGGCAGCCAGCATCGCAAGCGGCAGCACACACCACTCGTCCACGATCACGTCGACATGGGACAATCAGCAAGTCTTCAGAGCCACATGGCACAGGAATAACCAGAAACACCACCTCCATCGCTTAAGGACTCTTTCTCGTCAACTCAAGACAGATCTGACGGCAACGCAATGCACGAGCTGCCATCCCGCGCGGAGAAGTCGCCTCTCGAGAGTCCTATGACCACACTCCTAGACCACGAAGCGCAAGCAGACCACGTATCGGCACCCCGGAGCTTGCTCGCCCGTCGGAAGAGCCAAGAAGCATTCAAGCCCTGGAGATGGGAAATTGTCAGCTGCGCGGCAGCTTGTGGGTGCCTTGGACTGATTTTCGGCATCGTCAAACATTACGACAACCAGCGTTTGCCCAATTGGCAATGGGGCGAGGCTCTTCCTCTCACGATGCTCGTCACGATCCTAGCCACGCTCATTCAGGCCTTTCTGGGGTTCGTGGTGGCGGGCATGATCGGCCAGGGCGGATGCGCATATTTCGCCGCCAAAGACCCTGTGCATGACGAAGCACCCGTACGAAGGCTGCTCGAGATCAGCAAATTCCACGATGCCAGCCAGGGTGAATTGGTAGGCGCGGCCAGTATCCTCCCTATCGTCGTCAAGGATCCAGTGACTCTCCTGGCCGTCGTGGTCATGGTCGTGTCGATGGGGACGGGCCCGTTCGTGCAACAGGCAGTTCAGACTCAGGCTTGTCATTTTCCCAAGAAAGATGGCGGCAACGCGTCCCTACCCATCGCTCGCAACATCACTTCGGACGCACTCAAATCTGGAACGTTCGAGATCGTCAATCTAAGCAACATGGTGGCTACTATGAGCTCTGCCCTTGCCCCGGATACTGAGGAGATAGGCTCTTCCATTTCTGTAGCATGCCCAAGTGGAAATTGCAGGTTCCAAAATCCCATTGGCGGCGTATACAACAGTATGGGATTCTGCAGCGCTTGCCTGGATGCCACGTCTTTGATCACATCGTCCCCGTCTCCAGAAAACAACACAGTCAGGAATCATGCAGTCGGACCCGGGACGGACTACTCTCTACCCAATGGTGTCGCTGTCGAATCTGGGTTCATTAAGCAAAATTCAGGTAGCTTTCCAAGCACTGGTCTGACAGTCGACTCGACAGGACGCCCTTATGAAGGGTACGATGGGTTTCTCACCAACTACAAAGAGCTGGACTGGGCCGATGATCTTGCTACCCCAGAAATGAAGGCCCTCGCGCAATGGGGCTTTACCAGCACCACCATCCTGACGTCCAATTGGCCGGCAACGGACGCTGGCTTTGAAGACTATGTTGCGGCCACGTGTGCCGTGCATCCGTGTCTCCATTCATACAAAGCCGTCATCACGAACGGGAAGTTGAAAGAGTCTCTCATCAGCACGACTCCTGCGGTACCGAATGTGGTCGATCGCGCCTCTTTGCTGAACATCACGGTAGAGGATCTTCAGCAATATTTCCATGGCAAAGATGCAAATGATGCCACAGTCGCGGAGGAAATGGGCTTGCGGGGTCTTATTTGGTACCCAGACTCAGATGACAGGCGTGCCGCCGCATCCTACCAGGCCATTCAGTCACCGTGTCATATTGGAGATATAGTATGGAATTCAGGGGACGCCTTACCATCTACTGTCGACATTCAGCATCTCATGCTCCTCCATTTCAATTCTGATCCTGATGGAACTCTTCGCTTCAACGTCGAGAATACCACGGCTCCGGCGGAATGCGCGTACACCATGGATACGGACGCATTGGTCATCTTTCGCAATATATTGCATGCCAATACCTTTGCCGGGTACTGCACTCTCGAGGCAGGCGATTGGTTCGATCGTGTATTTTTCGGATGCTATCCCTCCGAGAATCTACTTCTGGAACGTTCAAACTCAACGCCTGCCTGGCTAGCGAGTTTCTACGACAGCAACGGTACAACCGCCGCTGCTGTCATGGACCGCATCATGGCCTTCACGGATCGGTTGTCGAACAAAATACGCATGAGCTTTATTTCCAAGCCCGAGCGTGTGCTGGGCCAGGAACAGCAACTGAGTATCTGCGCAAGGATTCGCTACAGATGGCTGGCGTTTCCTGCGACGCTCGTGGCCATCACGAGCGGCTTGCTGCTGTCGACCATATTCACGCATTGGCGACGCGGGGGCGGGGAGGTGGTATGGAAGACATCAGTCCTGCCTCTCCTGTGCTACGGTGACTGATTCGTCGCTCAGAATGGCGAGGACATGTCTCCTGCTGGCGTGACTGGAACATTTCACACCAACGGGGTCGGGGAGCACCCTTTGGATTTGAGCCAGATGTAGTGGGAAGCCATGCAGCAGATGGTGCGGTTTAGTGTGTATACCCGATAGAGGGGCATTCGCATGCTGTAGCACAAATCGATCCAGATGGCTATTCGAGACGGGCAAGGCGAAAATTGCTAAATACCATGGTCTGTTGTTTCCGGAAGTGTCTGAACTGAGATGCAAGTGGTTATCGGTCGATAAGAATTGGTTGTTCGACCCCTGGGTGATGGGAAACGGAGTTCCAAGGTTCGTGCGTCGTCAGCTAGGTAGTACACTGTACATCCCTAGGTAAGTAGCCTTAACAGATTGCCTATCAAATGAATATGGAAGACCAGCGGAGTGTCTTATGGAGCAGAACAGTGCTCCTTTAGATAATACGGAGTACGAAAGTAGTTCTAGCCAAGTGACGTAAAGTCCCAAGCCCGCTTGGCATAACGCGGCCAACATCTCGGCGCTGGTGCCGCTTGCCCAACGACGGTTTCTCACGCGAACTAACTTGAGCCCACCTGCTTGTAACCTCTCACGCATTTGCTCGTAGAGCAGCAACATTCACGCACCCAACACAAATCAAAGATGGCTGACTGTCTCCCTTTCCCCGTCGTCTGCATCCAGTGCGGCCGAGGTGTCGGCTGGTGCGGCTTCAAGATTGTCGGTGAGTCGAGCCACCCATGTTCCGATCCATCCGGAATCTTGAAGATAGGCCCACGACGAGAAGATGCTGATACTCTCATGACAGGTCCCACCATAGGCTTCTTCTTCCTCGTTCTGTCTGCGTTCTTCTGCTGGCCTATCGCGCTCCTCTTCTGCTGCTTCACTGAGCAGGGCAAGAAGTACGCCTAATGTTTTCTCCTGAGTGTGCCCGGTGGCGTCGTATTTAGGGACTGGCTGACTGACCGCATGTGCTGTTTAGGTGGTTCTGGAAACCATGTGACATATCGGCCAAAGTTTCAGATGCCTTCCCCTTCTGACCTCGATTTCCTGAGGGCGGTGGACAGCCACCGACTGCTAGTAATCCACGATCTCGGCACTCGGCTTGGAGAGCGTCTCTTCGTGATGGCTCGGGTTTTCAAGGAGCTCGAGTCCACTTCACCGTCAATGATGAGGATTTTGTCACGGCCAGCCGCGTGAGGGACAGGCGCAGAAGGGGTTTCTGACGGGTGGTGCTTTGGAAGTCCATGATGGAACGGGGAAGTAGACCAGCTCTTACTGACAGCGCATGCTGGATGGAAAGTGTGGACCATGCTTGAGAAGACTGTATAACATCATCTGTGTACCTAGGTAATCTTGACGAATCAGACTCGGCCATCAATAGCTCACAAAGGGTCCTGCACGACAACGACTTCTTCAGCATCTACGATTGATTATGGAACTGCCGCGACTGAAGCTATGCGATGTATGCCTCGGAGACTATCGCTAAGAGCCGCAACACCAGACTGACGATTTCCATCCTGCTCAATCCCGCTTCACCCCAATAATGCACACCCGCCTTAGCCTCACCATACATACCAGACACGAACCACCATCCACCCAAACATGACCCAGAACCAGCCTGACGGCACTCCTTAAGGACCTTGGGATCCGCCGCCCTACCGCCACCAGCCGCTGTTGTCACAGACGACGTGACGACCTGCGTGATACTCAGGCCGAGCGCGCCACCGAGCTGCGCGCACGTGTCGATGACAGCACCACCGAGGCTCTGCGTTTGTTTGGGGGATTTGGCGGAGATGATGAGGATGTCGGTTGTAAAGAGGATGTCGCAGCTTATAGGGGTGAGGGTCTCTGTGTTGGTGGGGGAAGGGGGGGGGGGGCTTGCGTCGGCGAGTGGTGCTAAAGAGGGGACGTGATGGAGGCGTTGCGGAATGCAAATCGTCAGAGGCTCTACCCACTTGTGCGAAGAAGCTGGAGGCGTGCTTCCAGTAGATTTGGTCAACACGCACGAGGGCCATCAGAAGCGGCGCGGCGATGCTCAGCATGGAGGAGACGAGGACGGTCCATAGGACGGGCATGCGGCTTACGAAGACGCCGGTGGAGAGTTTCACAAGCGCCTGCGACGAGAGACGGGAGGACGCCGAGGGAGGCGCCTAGAGGGGAGATGCCTAGGAAATGGTATGCATGTTTTTAATCTCCCATATATTAGCCGGGTCCACTAACACTGTGCAATGCGGGCCGCTATAGTCAAATTCTGAATAGTCTGTATTTTGAGATCTTCTGCGTATCAAGTATTCATCTATACTCAACAATAGGTATCGAACCATATTCAACCACACTCCCCGCTACGCACCGGGCAATAGAAATAACTCCCCTTGGTGATGACCCAGCTACGAATGCAGGTCTCACCTCGCCCCCAGCACCAACTTTCCCCTTCGAGTTCCGACCACCTCACACGTGCTCCACCCCCGGCGACTCCTCGCTCTTCTCGACATCCTCCTTCCTCACACCCGACCCGTGCCGCTGGTGATACTCCTCCAGCAGCTCGCCGTGCTTGTCGTAGCGCCTCGGCTTCGCCTTGGCGACCTTGACGACATCGAACGCACCCTTGAATCCGGTGGCGCTGTCCTGGAAGATCTCGTCCATCTCCTCGAGTGACCGATAGGCGGTTTCGGGGTAGAAGAAGTAGACACTGGGGACCATAAAGGCGTTGATCACCGCGAAGATGATGTAGGTTTGGTAGCCGATGTTGGCGAAGGCGGGAGGGGTGACCATCACGACGAGGAACTGAGAAGAGAAGGCGGGTCAGCATATGTGATCACATGTGGTTCAGCCAGGCAAGCAATGAACACGTCAAACTCACATTGAAGATCCAATTCGCCGTTGTAGAAATAGCATTCGCAGGCGCACGAATTCCCAAAGGCGTAATCTCCGCCGGGTACAGCCAGGTCATGCCGAGCCAGCCGACGGCAAAGAACGAGTTGAACACAAACAGGAACACGGCCGCGCAGATGCCGGCGCTCTTGTTCATGTCCGAGTACTTGCTCGACACGGCCAGCACGACCATGGACAGTGACATACCGGTGGCACCAAAGATCATCAGCTTGCGGCGGCCGACACGCTCGATGGTGAAGATGGCGATGAGCGATGCGATGAAGTACTCTGTGCCGTTGAGCGCGGCGAGCAGCCGGCTGAGGAAGTTGGAGAGGCCGATGCGCACGAAGATCGTGGCTGCGTAGTAGGTGATGATGCTGGGAGGAGGCGAGGGTCAAATTTATGTCCCTGCATGTGCAGCGGAACGGGTGGTGGATTGGGGAAAGACTTACTTGATTCCAGAAATCTGCTGGAACATCTGGTTGACATAACCCAGAATCGTCCGATGCAAGTTCCGATTGTTGTTCCTCTTGAAGCAATCCTTAAAGCTCCCGGACGCCATCTCCAGCGCAGCATCCTTCACCGCGCGGAAATCGCTCTGCACACGGGGGTCGTCGCTTGGCAAGTCCGACAGCGCGGACAGGACCTCAAGCGCCTCGTCCTCGCGGCCGCGGAGAATCAGCCAACGAGGCGACTCGGGCAGGCCGGGGATGCCGAAGAGGACGACCAGGGCTAGGATGATCTGGAAGGCGATGGGGAAGCGCCAGGCGATGGTCGAGGGCTCGAGGAACGAGAAGCCGAGGTCGATCCAATAGCTGAGCATTACGCCAAAGACGATGAGCGAGCCTTCGATCATGACCATTTGCCCGCGCTTGTGCGGCTTCGAGGTCTCGGACTGCCAGGTTGGGACGGTGGATGTGTTGATTCCTGATGAGTGTCAGTCAGGGCGACCTTTCGTCACTTTTTTCAAACAGAGACTGGTCTTTCGCCATTTGCGAAAACACCAAGGTCCTCACCATTGCCAAACCCCGTAATCAGCCGCGACACAATGAGCTGCGGCAGCGAGAACGAAGCAGTCTGAATAGCTGCGCCGACCACCATGATAGCGGACCCGACGATGATCGCCATCTTGCGCCCCAGCATGTTTCCAAGCCAAATCGTAGCCACTGCGCCGAAGAAGCAGCCAAGGGTGTAGCTACCGACTGTGATGCCCTGTATATTTGAGGCTTCGGAACTGGTGGAACCCGGCGGCGGGTTCTCAACGTCGACTTGGGGGAAGTACTGCAGGAAGGAGGGAAGGGTCAAGAGACCGCCCATAACGCCCTGCGAAAGAAGGTCAGAGTGGGGTTCCGGTGACGGCACTGAGTTGGGCTCGTCGACGTGCGACGTACCTGGTCGTATCCGAAGAGGGCGAAGTCGACGCCGGCGATGACGGCGATCGCCACATTTAGTGAGGTGCCTCTGAGGCCGTAGAACTTTGATTTCTTCATGGTGATGAGGGGAATGTACTGTTCTCCCAAATACACGAAGGCTTCTTAAGCTGGCCCTTTCTTGACTGAACCCAGCTGCCAGCTGGCCCACAACACTGCGTCGTTCAAACGGCCTATAGCAGGCAAGTTTGAGGTGATGCTGATTGCTGACTGTTGGGCAACGTCTGCTTGTTTCAAAGCGTTGATGCTGACCCTGTGGTGTAACACCCGAACTCGATGATCTCGAAAGTGTTCTGACGGAGCGAAATATTACACACCGAAGTAACACCAATGTGCCGATCGTCGCATTCCACAAGGACAGCTCTCGGTCTTATATGAAATTCCCCCTCCCTCATAATCCGCCAAAGCTAGCCAAACCAACATCCATGGCTAGGTACTTTGTAGACACAGACACCAGCGCAGAACCAACCCAAAAAACCCTTGTAGTGCCTGACCCGTCGGGTTCGGAACGCCCACTTCACTTTCCATCATGTCACCATGCGCGGTACCAATGCGTCGCCGCCGGCCTTTCTATTCGAGACCGACAAAGGCGGAGAACGGCCAAGGCTTTCTTTGGTTGCTTTTTGGTCTCCCGCAGCCGACGCAGGAGAAGCAAACTTGCCTCATGCCCTGGGTGTCCCCAGGTTTTCCCCACAAACTGCGGACTGCTCGAGTGGATGCTGGCCGCGGGACTGCCGTTTTGGGTAAGCCGAGCAAATCTGGGGAAGAGTCCCTCTCGGCGAAATCGACCCAGCTTGACGTCACACAGTCGAGTCTGTCTAGGGTTCTTCCCGGCTGGAGGTAATTAGTTCTCACGTGAGAGCAGATCGTGGAGTCAAAAGAGGGCCGACGGTCGTTATTCAACGGACTTGTGGTGTGCAAAGACCAGAGAGCGGGCAGGCAGTGAATCTGATGACTCTCCTACCTATATCAAACAGATTCTGTGTCATATTTTCTTGTATGCCACAGTAGCTATGCGACCCGGAGGTGTATCTAAAGTGGCATAGTCTATATATGCAGGTCACCTTCAGCTATATCATTTCTACCTTATTTTCCCGCCGACAACCTCCACGCCCTCAGAGGCAAGTTCTGCAGGTGCAGCACCCTAGGCTTGATGTAAAACACGAACGTGAGCAAGCCCACAATCACGCAGAGAACGTTGACGATGTAGTATCCGTCGCGAGTCACGTCGCACGTGCCGCCGCCAGCGAGACATCTCTCCTTGTCAATCTGCAGGGAGCACGAGAAGGGCTGCGTGACGAGCGGGCCCTTCAGCTCGGCCGACAGCTTGGGCTGCCCGGGATTGCAGGTCGCGCTGGTGAAGTAGTCGACCAGCCGAAGGACGAAGTAGCGGGGGAACGTGCCGCCCAGGTTAGAGACGCTGCAGCTTATGTCAGTACATTCGCATGTCTTCTGGTTGTTCGTGCTGGAGAGATTACTTACGTGGCAAGCAGGGTCATGTAGGTGCCGCCGATCACTGGGTCCGATATCTTGGCGTGGAAGGCCGAGACGGCAACGAACATGATGGTGTTCATGAACGTGGAGAAGACGTGCTCCGCAATGACCACCAGCAAATACCAGGACGTGACACCCTCGGCGGGGAAGATGATGACTACGAACTGCGCAAAGACAGCGGCAGCTAGACGCCCGACGAATCCCCAGCTCCAAAGCCGCATGGGCGTATACTTCTGCGACCACACTCCAGCGTAGTAGCCAAGCCCGATTTCGAAGGGGAAGTCGATTAGCACTGTCAGCGCCATGTTGTCCGTGCCGAAGCCCTTGTCGAGCAGCTTCAAGTTGGTGACACCGTCGTTCGCCTGGAAGCCAATTTTGGCGATGAGGTGCACGATCATGATGGTCTGGACGCTCTTCAGCTTGAGGATCCCCCACATGATCTTGTAGACATCCCAAATTCCGTCCTCGTTCTGTGTCTTTTCCTCTCTCTTCATGGTGGCGAGACCAGCCGTGACAATGATGTATAGCCAACCAGCAGCCCACAGGTAGCCACTCAGACTGACCAGTCCAACATCAAGGGCCTCGGTGCGGAAGTATCGGTTCGCGAAGTCTTTCGAGTTGAAAGCAAGGAAGACGGTGTGGGAAAGGAACTGGCCAGCAGTCAAGCCGACAGTCTGTGCCGTAGAAGCATAGGAGACGTTGGCAGGGCTCAGAAGCGTAAGAGCCCAACCATCAACTGCAATGTCCTGTGTGGCACACATGAGGACCAGAAAGAACCACCACCATGTGAAGTTCCACACACTTGGGCCGCCGTCTCTGCCCACGGTGGCCATCATTTCCTCAACGTGCGAGCTAAGGTATAGCATGCCCATGCCAGACATAAACTGAATAGGCAGGATCCAACTCTTTCTCCGTCCCAGCTTGGGAGTCCAAATGGCGTCCACAATAGGACTCCACAGCAGCTTCAGCGAGTACGGGTAGGAGGCTAAACTGAAGACGCCGATCTCGCTGTACGACATGTGGTTCTTCAGCAAAAATGGGACAGACCCAAGAGCCAGTCCCATCGGCACACCTTGTAGGAAGTATAGCAAGACCAGTAGGCCGAAGTTGCGCTGGTCGTAGCGAGGCAGATCCCAGAAGCCATGGTTGTTCTGGGTAGGTGTTTTCGGGACGGGGTCGTCGAGGGAAAAGGATTCGCGGGACATGAGGTTCTCGGTGATCTCTGCCGACTCTTGATTTCTGGACGACGCCTTCCGGCGAAGCTCGATGTTGTTCATTTTTGCTTTGCCGTTGGCCTTCTTCTTCTTTCCCTTGGCGCCGTTGATTACTTCGTCCCCAGACGTGTCGACGGAGAGGGGCGACCCTCCGTTTTCTTTGGGGGCTTTGGAACGTCGAGTTCTGACCGGCATAGGTGCGTGTTGGTGCAAGTAGCGATCGGAGCGATCGTGATGGTGTGCGAACGTAGCTTTCTTCAAGGCAAATTCGAGAACGAGCCAGATGTCGAATTACGTGGCGCCGAGTCGAGTCGAGTTCGAGGGCAAGAAAGCTTCGAAATGGACGAGAGACGGTCAGGACTGTGAAAGTGTAGTGCTAAAGAGAGACAAGAAATAGAAGCCAGACTCTGAAAGTATCGTCAAAGACAGAAGGAAGAGTCATGCGGATAGAACAGGGCTCGTTGGCCTCTTGGGACAGCGGCGATGTTGGTGAACCTTGGAAGTCGGAAGTCGGGCCTGGTCCGCTAAATTTCCAGGCCGGTGGAGCTAGACGGCCCCTGCAGGGGAAGCCTGGAACAGAGCTAGGGAAGGCTGACTCCTGCGAAACGACGAATTAGACACACGCCCACCGTGTCGCCTAATCCATACAACATCAACACAGACGCGGTTATCGACGCGCCGCAGAAGATATATACCCACACTACACAGCAAATATGGCATCAGAGGCAGATTTAAACGATGAAATAGCCAATCTTAAGGCTCGAGGTACTCAACACATCCCATTTCCCATGAAAAATCCAATACTAAAACTCACCCACAAGCCGAATCCCTCAACACCCAACTCCGCCTCCAACTAAACGGCCTCCTCAACACGCCCTCCACCCGCGACGCCATCCACGCAGAAGCCGCCAAATCCTCCACCTCGGCACCCACACCCCTTCAACTCCGCCTCGAGAAGCAACAATCTCACGCCCAACAATGTACCTACCGCATCTGCGCCGGCATAACGACCTTCCGCGTCCGCGATCCTGACCCCAACGCCGTCGACAACGGCGCCGTGCTCGGCCTACGCATCGAGGTGATGACGCGCGCGCGCTTCGCCCGTCCGTACTTCGTCTTCCTCAACCGCCCCTACGCCTCCTCCTCCTCCTCCTCCCCGACTTCCTTGCGCGTCCACCGCCACACCGTGCCCCCGTGCATTCCGCTCAACGGGCTCGCGGCGCGGTACCTACCGGCGCCTAGACGCAGCGACGACGCACAGACAGGGGAGAAAGATAAAGCACCACCGCGAGCGCAGAATCTGCCGCGGTTCGCGCGCGAGCTGCGCCGCGAGATAGTAAGATACCATAATCGCGTGGCGATGGTGGCGGACTTGCGCAAGGTGCTGGGGCTGGATGGGAAGAGGAAGGATGCCGAGGAGCGCGCGGAGAGGTGTCCGATCTATGCTATTGGCGCTGCGGATGCGGAGAGCAAGCAGATTCGCATTGACTGGAAAAATGGGCGGTCTGGGCGGCTGGTGCTGGGGGATGATGGGGAGGTGAGCAAGGTGGTGGTGCTTGGGGAGATGGGGAGGGATCGGGAGGTTACGCGGGAGTTGTTGAGTGGTGGGAATCGAGTGGAGGATGTTGCGAGGAGGCTTACGGCTGTTTGAGTACGAAATGTACTTGGGCAGTACGAATGTCTGTCTGCTGACTGTTGGAAGGCTGCGACGATTGTGCATGGACAGAAGCGACTATGGGACTCCCGCCGACTTGCGGAGGAGAGCACGAGAGTACCGTCTATACTCTAGGTTTTGGGGACTGTAAGGTCAGTACCTGTGTGTTTCAAGGTGCCCAGCTGTCCCAGCATCCAGGGCGTTCTGGTCCGGAGGTCTTTGCCAACCGCTAACGTCGATTGCAGCAAAGAGATTGATGTCCTCTTGAGACATGAACGAAATCTTTCTTTTTCAATGATACATGAATGTGTCACGCCAGCATACCCTCCATTTGCAGATACCTCAATCGCGCTTTGACCAATCACGTACTCAATCTACTCCATCCATGTTTGACAGGTAATGGGAATGCTGGGCCACAAATTTCATTCTCAAAAACAACAACCAAAGCCACAGATCGTTTGGCAAAAACGAAGCGAACAAAGGCAAAAAGAGACAAGAAGTGTCGGACGACCGCTTATCCGAAGCATCCAACGTGCTTAGGAATCGAATCGAGGCCTAAGGACCCGATGTATGACCACGAGACTACCTTGAAGCGTCAAGTTGGTAAACCATCACCATCACCGCTACACCATTGGGCCACCGGACCGATACCAGCACTGCTGCGATGCAATTCACCGTTGCGGATCGAGTTAGACCTGGTGCTTCATTTGCCAGCGACAGGGGCAGCAATATGGTGGATGACTTGCAGCAAACGCGGGCGGAAAATATATCGGATGGGTGGAGTTCGACTTTATGTCTCATTATCACAATTGCTTGTACTAATTCCCTCTCCGGACATTATAGAGTACCTGACGGCAACACGCGCACTTATTGTGCTGATCGACACGCAATATTCCAAGTCATCACTTCGTACCAGGTGCTTGGGTGCCTGCCCTCCCCCATAAAAGACATCGACATGAATCATCCGGACCATCGCTTTCCAAGACTCCATTTGCGATCTACAAAACAGCAGCCAGCAATGCTCCTGCAAGGCCCAACCCAAGTCCAGTCACCGCGCCGCGCCCAGGCACATTCGTCGGCGCTGCACCCGCCGTCACCACCGTCGGTCTCGGCACCGTGCCGTTTGAAGTACCGGACGGCGCAGACGAGGGGCGGAGGGTTGTCTGCGGCTGCGGCGGGGACGAGGGGCGGAGGGTTGTCTGCGGCTGCGGCGGGGACGAAGCACTCAGCGTCGTGGCGGGCCGTGGTGTTGCGGGAGGAGGAGGAGAGCTGGGCCTTCCGGTGTTGGTTGGCTCTGGTGCTGCTGGTGGTGGCGGCGGTGGAGAGCTGGGCTTGGGTCCCTCTGCTGGAGGTGGAAGTGCCGATGGTTTGGATGTCTCCTTGGGCGGCTCGGCTGTGGGACATGGTGGGCAGTCCTTGGGTGGCTTCGGCTCTTTACCACCATCACAGTCACCACCTTTGTCACCATGCTTGTCGCCTCTCTTGTCACAATCGTCGTCATCGCCGTCTCCCCCACCAAATGTGCGCTTATATTCGCCTCCGTATCCGCCTTGGCCTGGGCACTCGCATTTGTCCTTGTCGTCGTCGTCACCACCGCCGCCGTGGCCCCAGCCTTCCTGCGTGCGCTTCTGCTCTAGGTAACCACGCATGCTTCTGCCTATCCGGTTGTGGACTCCATCGACATCGAACGCCTGTGCATAGACGGCGCCGGCGAGGAGGAGGTTCAGTGTGAGGTGGACTGGTCTCATGCTGATGGTGAGGTGGTGTGAGGTCGGATAGTCTTGAGACAGGCGTCCTGTGTGCGTCAAAGTGACGAGTGCTATATGTGGAACGAGAGACTAAGGTCGGGTAGTGAAGAGAGGAGAGAAACGAGAGTCGAGAAGGAGCACTGAGAGGAACGACCACTATTTGAGTATCCTGCCAATTCCCTTGAAAGGTGTGAAGCAAGACATGCTGAATCAGGCATAGGTACCGGAGAGGACTAAGTCCCGGGTTATGACGGAGTTGTCCTGTTGAATAAATGAAGTGTTCTGTATCCAGGAGGACTAGAGTTTGAATATGGAGAATACGAAGGAGGCATACCCTGGACGCTGAAGCTTCAAGTGGCCTCTCGGAGCTATGACCTCTTGTGGCTGTGAGTAGTACCGTAGTAGTTACCACTTGGGACGACTTTCATGCTAATTGGGAACATATGGATAGCAACGGTGCTCAGGCGTATGAACGCATGAGGATAGCTTCCCACGGGATACAAACCCTTCGCGATCATTGGCTCCGATGCACTGTATTCCATACATCACCGTCCCATGTCTTCAGCGCCTGTGCAGTGATAGACTGCACCACGCGCCCGGGACCTGTTTGTCACTACGATGGCTCTTCCCAGGCCCCGATGCTTCTCTTTGGGGAAAGGTTAAAATCCATCTTTACACTCGCTTACGAGATGCTCATCTCGTTCGAGGTCTTGATGAGTCCCAAAGTAGATATGTGGTCCGGGCATGGACCACGAGGCCACGCGAGGAAGTCACAAAAACAACCCGAGTATGCTGTGACATCGCATTTGTTGGAGATACGCAAGTATTGGGGACTTGGATGAGAATACGGTGAGCTGTCTTGGGAATGCAACGCGTGCAGCCTTGGCCATCCCCCTGCACCTTGATCTCACCACTCGCAACCTCAGAAACTCGAACCTACAAACTTTGTGAATCACATCGATGTCTCACCAGAGTACGTCTTCTTTCTGACAGAATCAAGGAACCAATCTGAAGCACACTGCCTTCTGGGAACTAGGTCCAGCCACCCGTCTCACGAATGGCGAGGCAGCCAGAGTAGCAGCAAGCCACAACCTTGGAAGTCTTCCTCAAATTCTTTACCAATAGTGTTTCTGACGGCCGGCACTTGTCAGTTTTGATGTCGCATTTGGCCAGAGTAACATTGACCCCTTTAATTTCTCTGGTTTGCACAGCCTCGCGTGTTGGGGTTTCAAGAGCCTGATATATCGGACGGTGCCATGTTCATGGAGTGCGCCGAGTATGTGACGTCTTTTAGCTGCGTTACATTAACCGCCGCGGAGGTAGCTCTAGTGAGGCTCTCGCACTAGCTTTATTTTATGCTTAAACTCCCAGGGCTATTTATATTACAGACCTGGTCCTTTCAATGCTGTCCGATTTGTCGCGGAAATCCTGGGAACAAGCTGGCCACACCCCACGTTTCGATTTTCTGGTCGATCATTGCAAGTACGGCCGAGGTTGTTGATCCAAACAATGCTCTATTTATGGAATATTCTGGCACATACTGTCATGCGATAAGCTGTAAAGTTCATCCTCCTGACAACCCTGTCAGTCACCCAAAGTCTGAGGGCTCAGGGCAAGCTTGTCGCTGCAGCCCAAGCTCGTAATTCGTGAGGGGCACTTCGGGCCAATGCTTCTACGATTCGCCCTGAGTATCTGGAACCAATCTGCGCCTGTTGGATGCGTGTCTTGGTTTTTCTCTCGCTGATAGAATTTGGTCGATAAATTAGACCTACGTTCTGTACCGTGCGCTGTATCTTCTAGTAGCAGAGATGCATCTAATGTCCCGAAGCCAATACTGTAAACAGCACCTGGGCAATGCTGCAATCTATTTCAGGGATCGGTCTGTGTGTTCAAGCTTTCAGAGGTCTCTGCGCATGTAATAATTATTAGTGCACGCATCCTACCAGCGTTGCAACGGCCAAGTACTGTGTTCAGTCGCGAAGGTTCCGTACTCCGTAGAAGGTCAATTATCATATTTACAGGCTACGCATGGCGGGCTTTGGAGCTGGGGAAGACCCAATAACTTGTCGACACAAAGTTTCGGCCCCTGCAGCTTGACCGAGGTGTCGTTTGGGCGGTGCAAACGTGATGCAACCCTTCCCCAGCCGTACCTTACAGTCCGTAAGTCGGCATTCATCCTCTGCGAAATGTTCGGTGGTTGATTGGAATATGAAGAATGATTGACAAATCAATCGACCGTTCGAGATCACACCCGTCTGGAAGAGCCTTGCGGTATGTCTTGAAGTCTCAGGCGTGGATGTAGATACTTGTTGTCTCCGTGTCATTGACTTCGGCAGCCCCAAAGTACAAGATTTTGAAGGATCAAATATACCAAACAGACTGGTCTGAAGCATCGCTGAGCCTTGCGAAGGCACTTGGCTGATGTTGGGCAGTGACCGTCTTGGTGGTAAGTCCACAGAGATGTTCGTGGCTCGACGTCTTGGCTTTGCAATACCAAACTGGAAATTCGAGCATTCAGCTCTTGTTAGATAATGGTCCTTGTGGCTAGTGAGCATATATTGAGCCAATAATGGAGTAGCAGAGGTCAGCGTATTCCGGATACTCGAAGGTGCCGCAGTCCCACAAGCTATGACCTGCATGCAGCAATGAGGTGGCACCTTGAACCATTATACTGTAGTACAACCGCGGTGCCAGGCATAATGACCTCAGGTGTCGTAGTGGGGACTTGCACGAGACCAGTGATTAGCGTGCTCACTGGTGCACCAACGCTGCCACCATCGGAGTCCGGCCGGATGTATCAAAGCAAGTCTGGTGACTGGAATACAGATTCTTCTCTAGTCCTCTACCAGGCGTGTGGGGAAAGAGATTTGTGCCCGAGGTAAGTCTTCCATTTCGGTGTTGCTTTTCCTGCTTGAAGAGTCAGACATTCCGGCGCCGGACAAAGTTGATTCCAGAAGCACACACTAGGAAATATGTAGTGCCTCGCATTTGTTTGACGAGGAAAGATATAACGGCAGATTCATTGCGAGCAGGACTCACACGCAGCTTTGTCTTTTGTTCAGAGAACACCTTGCATTTAGGTCTAGGAGAGGGAAGACTTGGATGTTTACACGATCATACGCGCATACGATAGCGGGAGCGACGTTGGAGGTCGATGCAGGGATCATTGCGTCGGGACTGTACTTTAGCGCGCGGAGACGAGCCGAATTGTAGGGATGACCCCATCCTTGTCTGGGCCCATTCTTGACGTCAACCGACGCGACCTCGGGAGACTCCACACTCATCAAACCATTCTACTTTGTACAGCACACCAGGTCAGCGTTTCGAAACAAATGTTGCCCCGACCGCAGGCTAAGGGGACACGTTCTCCATTGAAATCTCCAGATTTATCGTCAATTGACAAGCTGGTCTCTTGGTGATCGTGACTTCGGGCTTCTCGAAGTCCCCGTTGTATCCTTCGTGTGTTTTCTGTATCCCTTTCTACCATTCTATCCTTCTTCGCGTCCCAACTCCTCTACGTGTCGTTCATTCAGTCCTTTCCAATTATCGTGTACAACTTCACTGCGCCGTCGCTTCGATCAGCAATTCATTATGCCCGTCGCTGTTGACGCCGCCACCCGGAAGAGGGTGCTCAAAGTCATCTTCGTCTCTTTGCTTCTGGATTTGGTCAGTCGCGTCAATCTGCTATCCCGTCTAGCCATGTGAAGTTCGGACGCATCTAGGAGGTTACTAACAGCAAGGCCACCACACACAGATATCCTTTACCTTCATCCTCCCTCTCTTCCCCGCCCTTCTCGAATTCTACCGCAACGTCGAAGCTCCCACCGACGGCGCATCCCAAGAAGACCAGCCAGCAACACTCCTCGCTTGGGTCCTCAACGGACTTAATGCCTACAAAGCCGCCTTCGCTCGCCCCATCGAGTCGCGCTATGACATTGTGCTACTTGGAGGCGCCCTCGGATCGCTCTTCTCGCTTCTACAAGCGATTGCATCACCCATCATCGGTCACCTGTCCGACAAATATGGCCGCCGCACCGCACTGCTGGCCAGCATGATGGGCAACATCCTCTCGGTGCTGCTGTGGGTCATGGCGACCGACTTCCGCACCTTCCTGCTCAGTCGCGTCGTGGGCGGCCTTTCCGAGGGCAATGTGCAGCTGGCGACGGCCATCGCGACGGACATTTCGGACGGCGACAACCGCGGCTCGACCATGGCGCTCATCGGCGCGTGCTTCTCCATCGCCTTCACATTCGGTCCTGCCCTTGGCGCATATCTTAGCACGATCGCGACCGTGGCCGCGAATCCTTTTGCGACTGCCGCGGGCTTTTCACTGTTCCTCATCCTGACCGAGACGATCTATCTCTACGTTGCGCTGCCCGAGACCCTTCCATCCCTTACGGCGCCGAAGACGAACGGCAGCGCGAAGAAGACGCCGGCTAAGACCCCTGCAGCCAAGCCGCTGCAGCGCACAAACTCGCACTTCCTCCTCAACGCGGTCCACTTCGCGTTCCTGCTCTTCTTTTCCGGCATGGAGTTCTCCCTACCGTTCATGACCTACGACCTCTTCGGGTACACCGCGGCCAAGAACGGCCGTCTGCTCGGCTTCGTCGGTCTCATCGCCTCGCTGCTACAAGGTGGCGTCACACGGCGTCTGCCGCCTTTGCTGTGCGTCAAGATCGGTGTTGTGGCGTGTCTGGCCGCGTTCGTGCTGCTCGGGCAGCTCACGTCCGTCTCGATGCTGTACGTTGCTGCAACGTGTCTGGCAACGACTTCCGCGACGGTCGTGACGGGTCTGAATGCGCTGTCGAGTTTTGAGGCGACGGAGACCGAGCGGGGCGGCAAGTTGGGGATCCTGCGCAGCTGGGGTCAGGTTGGCCGTGGATTGGGGCCGGTGCTGTTCACCAGTGTGTACTGGTGGGCGGGCCGTGATGTTGCGTATGGTATTGGCGCTGCGGGCATTGCGGTCGTGACGGCGGTAGTGTTTGGTGCTGTGCGATCGCCGCCTGGATCCGAGAGGGTGAGGGTGAAGGCTGCAAAAAAGACACAATAAGGCGTGAGTAATTGGAGCTTGTGTAATTGTTATTATAGGAATCAAAGCGGGGTGCATGGTTAGACGGATGGAAGAGGGCATTGTAGCAGCAACTAGATAGACGGCAGGTCAACCTGATGCGCTGTTTCTTTCCTGACCACGTCAAGGTCGTGCTATTGCTGATTCGCATATGACTGAGCGTGAACGTGCAGCTCCTGTTTCCCACTTCCTCAGGCTAGCCAATTTGGCCTCGGTGAGTCTGTTACGGGCTGTTGTGTACTAAGACCAAGTAGTTTTGTGCGAGCCCGGCTCAACACCGGCTGAATGCCAACGTCGACGTGCGGAAACTGCCGAAATCCGACCACACTCTTCACTCTTCTTCCTCACTCAATTTGCCTGACTACTTATAATCTAAAGAATCGCGCGTTTTCTCTTCAGGAATTCGAGTGCATGTTTCCCTACGTTAGGACTAAAGACAATCATTCCGACTTTGTCCGACATCGCGCCCGGGGTTATTCTTGACGTCATTCCTCGCGACGCCCTCATAAAACGCGGTGGGATCACTGTTCCCAGCGCCAGAAGAGACTTCTCAGCGAGTCTCTGGATACACATAGATGAACAAGATGTCTGTGTCGCCCATTGTTTCGGTGACAGTCCAGTCGGCGCTGTTGAGCGCGACGTCTAACATCATGGCCCAAGCCATCACGGCATACCGGAATGAAGTATGAGAACTCCATGGTCATAGATCGCGGCTCGCCAGCAGACAGATATGCTCGTATAGAGATATAATTCATGCTTACACACCCTCAGACACCACTCGTAATCGATTGGGTTCCGGTGTTCCAGTTCTTCCTCTTCACCGCAGTCTCGACGCCGCCCAACTTCATGTGTAAGCCACCCTGTCCACGATTCTCCCTTCCCGGGTCCGCGCTCACATCCCACAGGGCAAGACTTCCTCGAATCCACCTTCCCAGCAACCAAGCCCGCCCCTCCCTCCTCCGACGAAAAAGCCCCCAATCGCTCCGCGCCCGCCCCGGCGCTCAGCAAGCGCAACACGGCCGCCAAGTTCGCGCTCGACCAGACCGTCGGCGCGGCAGTCAACACGCTGCTGTTCAGCGTGTTCATGCACAGCATCCGGGCGGCCATGGCGGGCGGGAGCGGCAGTAGTTGGAGCCAGATGGGGGCGAGAGTCGACTGGCGCGTGGTAGAGGCGAAGGCAAGGAACGAGTTTTGGCCGATTATGTGGGCTGGGTTCCGGTTTTGGCCGTTTGTGAGCGCGTTTAACTTTGTGGTGGTTAAGAGCGTGGAGGTGCGGAATTTGGTTGGGTCGTTGGCGGGGATGGCTTGGGGGGTGTATATGAGTTTGGTTGCGGCGGGATAGATGCTTTGGTGTATGGAAGGAAATTCAGAATGAGTTGGACCTTTGCAACAGAGGTGGGTACCTAGGTACTTTCTGATCATTCAGATAGATATTGCAGGACATCTGGACTCGCTTGGGCAAGTAGAAAGAGCATATCAGGGAGTCGCTGTTCAAGGCAGGCATGCCATTTTCTAAAAGTCGAGGCCGGTCACTCGATAACACAATTCAGAGGCTAAACTTGACATGAATATCTAGCAACAAGATCAGATTTCTGTGTAGCCTTTGTAGACTTTTTCCACAGAGAGTATGATATTGGTATGGCAGGAAGAGATTTGGCCCCGGGGGGGGGGGCATATTGCAATGATCAAGCCCTAACCCTGATGACCAGACCCGCACCCACGCCGTACCGCGAGTCCCGCCCGTGCGCTCATCAGCCTCATTTCCTCCAAGACACAAACATCCAAAACTTGATGTTATCGAACGACTCATGTAAGATCGCAGGTGACCATGAACTCGTCAAAGTCTTCACCCTAAGCACAGGAAACTTCGTTTAAAACTGCGCGGGGCAATCAGGCGTCATTCAAAGGTGAGAGCACCCGCATTTCATTATGTACATGTCGCCGGCTCCGTGTCACGGCTTCGGAAAATCCGGGACAAAGCTTGACATCACTACCGTCTCCGCTGCGAAGCCTTGCATTTCACGTCTGACGCAAGAGGTCCGAGAGCGTTAAAAAGGGACCGAAGCAATCCCCACTCCACTCCATACAGACGATGGCGTGCCCATGTTCTGATAGCCGGCATCCTTACATTCGAATTCAACAGCACAGCAGGCCACTGCCGTCACACAACAATCGTCTCTATCGCTTCACAGTCGTCATGGCCTTGAGACTTTGTACTACGTTGGCGTCCGAAGGCTGACATATGATGTCTTCCTCGCAGCCAGACTGGTTCTCAAATCCATCATACTCGCCGCAAAGCTCCCCGGTCTTTCCCGTCCACTTACCCCAGCCTACTCTTCCTCCGCCCAGAGTAGTAAGTGGATCAGTATAAGCATCATGGCTACCGCAGCAGAACCAGTGCCCGAGGATGTCGAGAACCAGTACTTCAGCTCCAACCCGCCCCCCAAGGCACTCGCCGAGCACATTACCCAAGCTCAGCAGTTCATCGACTTTCACGCTGACGCCAAACATCGTGTGGTCCTCATTACGTCTGGCGGCACGACTGTCCCCTTAGAAAAACAGACCGTTCGCTTCATTGACAACTTTTCCGCTGGTACGCGTGGTGCCACCTCAGCCGAGTACTTTTTGGAGGCTGGCTACGCCGTCATTTTCCTGCACAGGCAGTTCAGTCTCCTGCCCTATAGCAGACACTACAGTCATGCAACTGACTGCTTCTTGGACTTTTTGCACGAGGGCCCGGATGGAAGTGTGGTTGCGAAGCCTGAGTTCAGCGAGAAGATGCTGTCTGTCCTGCGCAAGTATCAGACAGCGCGGCGCAACAACATGCTGCTCATGGTGCCATTCGTGACGATTGGCGACTATCTGCACGAGCTACGCGCCATCGCCAGCTTGATGCACCGCGTGGGGCCGGACGGGTTGCTCTATCTGGCTGCGGCTGCCAGCGACTTCTTCCTGCCACAAGACCGCATGGCCGAACACAAGATCCAGAGCACTGATGCTGCCGACAAGTTTAAGAAGGAGGTGGCGTCGGCCAAGGGTCCCGATGTCAAGCCTGCAGAGGAGGAGTTTGACAACTTTGACTCGAGCCCCAAGGTGCCACGGAGTAAACGACTGATTGTTGATCTCGACCCTGTGCCCAAGTTTCTCAAGAACTTGGTGGATGGCTGGGCGCCCGAGTGCATGATTGTGTCTTTCAAGTTGGAGACGGATCCAGGTACGTTTGTAAAAACGAGGTCGTCTCTTCACTAGCGAATTGACTAGCTGACTACCTGGCAGACATTCTCGTTCACAAAGCCAAGACAGCCCTCGAGCGCTACAGCCACAATCTGGTCATCGGCAACCTGCTGTCCACGCGCAAGTGGGAAGTTGTCTTTGTGGCACCCGGCAGACCCGACCAATGGATCCGTATCCCCAGTGTTGCAAAATCTTCCACTGTCACGGCAGCTGGCCGCAAGCGCTCGCTGAGCGTAATGGATGGACAAGCAGACAAGGAAGGCCAGGCCCATGATGTGCCAGAAGATCGGCCGTTGGACCCCAGCTTGCTACCAGAGGGTGACCCAGATGTCGAGATCGAGAGTCTCATCATCCCAGCGCTTGAAAAGGTGCATACCATCCACGTTCAGGAGGCAAGAGCTAAGAGTGCTGAAAACGGGCGCAAGGCTTGAGAGGACAGAGTGACGGATAGAATGAACAGATGCAGCAGTGGTCTAGAGAGCACAAGGCTGCATATATCACACTGAGCATTTATGCCTTCGACAATGGAATTGCAAGGACTAACTATCATTGCTTTGGCGCATAGGTATAATCCTCTCTATATTCTCACTGGGTGCATTGGATTTTGGAGACGCAGGCTTGAGGCTGACGAGATTGACCCATCTGCAGCAAAATTCGAGAACAAATTTGTCCACTATGGCAGCGCTTGCGACCTCACCTACATTCAATGCATGGAAAGCACTATACACCTAAATATAGACGACAATGACTTCCCAAGTGCAACCGCCTGAAAGCGGATACTATGTCTTTGTGCCGGGCACCGCCATGTCCGCACCTTGAATGGGCTCGGCGGCAGCTGGCTCCCTTTGACCATTGTGGCCCTCTACCCGGCCGGAAATGGACATGCGATCTTATTTTCTTTGAAGCCATTCAAATATGCGCATGTAAATAAGTTGCCCCCATCACCAGCATAGCCTGCCATTTCCACAGTTCTCACTTGAAGATTCTCCCTCAACTTACCCTCGTCGTCTACCTGTCTCGGTTTCATATTCTCTGCGCTACAGGCACCATGGCTACGGCACCGACCCCTTTGCAATTGCAATTGCAAATCCCGAGAGTACTGAACGCCGATGGTGCCGATCTACCCACAGCCAACGACGATGACCATGGCGGTTTCCAGTGGACTGACAGGATGAGGAACCCACCAGCTCAATATCCAGAATTGCCCATATTAGCAGCGGCGGCCGCTCCTGGACCCAATGCAGAGTGGATCGCCGAGGCTACTCAGCCCAACCACCCACTTGTAGCTTTTACCAACCGTCCTTTTGGGACTTGTTATAGAGACGCTACTCTGGCGGTGTTGATGAACTGTTCACCGTTCCTCAACTTCTTGGCACACGGTAAGTCTGATCATGCTCCGACTGGTTGACACTTGATGCGAGTCGGGATTTTCTGGAGGTCCTGGAAATAGAATGTGGGCGGCAGTCACCCACAGAGATGACAGTAAGGATACTAGGCCCTCACAGGTCACTTGCTGACACTGTATTATAGTCGCTGCCACTGGTGATGTGCGCTATCCCAACCCGCTTATACGCTCGCTGCAGCGAATAGTTCAGACACTGCGGCCGCCGCCCGCTGGCAGCAATGCCTGGACCAGCGCTGAAAGGAACAATAGAATGCAGAAGTTTTGGACCTTAATCCTGTCAAAACCTGTCTACAACGGCGGGAACTTCGCAGTCCCTAACCCGTGGCCCAACCCAGCAGATTATAAAGATCCAAAGGACCCAAGGTCGAACCCATTCCAGGATCCCCTTGAATTGTATGAACATGTCTTGAACCGCATCATCACAACCGATCTACTTGTTGATCAACCAGACATGTTCGACGCTACGTAGGTCCCAGGTCTTGAATTCCACCCGCAAGAACGAAAACGTCGGTGCTGACAAGACTGGATTTCTTAGCAAGACCCTGATTTTCACGTTCCAGCGCATGTTTCAAGTGAACGTGGTCTCGCGCATACCATTCCGCTGCAAATGTGGTAACCAAAAGCGCCGCCAGAACGTTTTGGCCAATATCTGGAGTTGGGATTGGGGTGTTTCAGGCGGAGCCGTGAATCTGAATAATCACATCTCTCAGGGCCTCTTCATGCCCAGAGAGGGCCCAACCGGCTTCTGGGATCCAAAGTGCCCAATCTGTAGTGCGGCGCCAGTGACCAAGGACGAAGTCTACAAATTAGCGTATTTGCCAGAAATTCTGACCTTCGGCATACAATACTTCCACCCTTCAAACCCAGTCAACAACGATGCAACCGCTCGGCTTGTGTTTCCGGAACGACTTGACATGGCGAACTTCCGAGATGACCCAACACGTCCGGCGGACCAAGACACCATATATACACTTCAAGGCATCGTCGCGTCCCCAAATACGGATCACAATGCGCCAAGAAGCAACGCGAAGCACTACCTAGCCTGGCTGCGGCGCAGCCCCACAACATGGACCGAACTTGACGACTTACAGCCAGGTACTGCGCGAACCATCACCCTGGCCGAGATCAGAGATCATGAGTATAGACCGAGGCTGATGTGCTACGTCCGACAGCATCCAGGCCTCAATGGCGATGCCGTCGCGCTAGCTCAACAGCAAAAGGACCAGCGTCAACAAGGAGGAGCTGGCGCACACCAGAGCCCACCAATGACGCAAGAGAACTTGGACGATGAAGAGGTGCTCAAGGACATGCGTGTTCTTCTGGACACCACCGGCATGACTACGGAGCAAAGGCTCAACGCGATCAAAGTAGCAAAACAAAAGGCATTGACGGATCAGGCTCCAGCCTGGCAGGCAGCTAAGCAGAAGCACAAAGTGGCGAAGGCGCAGGCAGAGAAAGCCAGGAAGGATGCGCAGAAGAAGCAGAACGACGCAAATGATAAAAGGAGACAGCGGGAAGAAGCGCAGAGGAAAAGTACCCAGTCCGCCCAGTCCACCGCCGACGCTGACGCACTCAAAAACCAACAAAAAGCAAACCAAGCAAAACGCAACAAGACTAAGACAATGCAAGAAGCCGCCACAAAACGCGTGGCGGAAGCTGAGAAGACAGCCGTGGAGGCGCGACAACAAGCCGACAAAGCAACGGCTGATGCAAGAGCTGCCAACGATGCCCTCACCGCACTACTCTCAGCAGCCAAGGGCACCCTGGGCGGCAGCACGGTAATCACGCAGGAAGCCATCCAAGCGCGGGCAAATATACTCTACAACCAGCACCAGATCATTGCAGCCCCCATAACCCGCGCAGAGGCCCTCCTCAGATCCAAGTTTCTACTCGAACAGATGGCCAAGCTTCCCCAACCCAAACAACTCGAGACTCCGCCGGCGACCGGAGATACGGCCGCGATCAAGGAGGCTCGAAGAAAGAAACGAGAGGCTGATATTGCGGCTTCGGACGCCGCAAAGAAAGCCAAGGCGTTAGAAAGAGCCGCTGCTTTTGCGAAGGCTGGCGCTGCCCTCGCCACACCCCAATCCACCAACCCAGGCCAGTCAAGCGGTGCGACCAACCCCACCCAGAACAACAACAACAACAACAACAGCAACATTCTCCCGAACGCCCAGAGTGGCGGCCCCAACGGCTCTGCAGGCAGCGCTGATCCGTTCGAAGACCCCACCCAGTTCCCCCTCGCCGGTCTCGACGCCATTGGGCTTATGAACGTCATCCGCAAGGCGGGCGAGAAGCGCGGCCTGGCACGCTGGGGCAACTACCGCGCCGGCGGCGTGGCGGCGATCCGGCGCAGCGCCAGGGCGGAGCTGGAGAAGGCGCTGCTGCAGCGCCGGGGGAAGAGAAATGGTGGGCCGGGGCCTGGACCGAGGCCTGGGTCGACATCGCCTGTGCGTCGCTCACAGAGTCCGATAGTAATTCTCAGCAGTGACGATGGACACACAGACGGCGACGGGGACACGCAGATGAATGGTGCTGGGGGCGGGGGCCCGCCACGGGAGGAGAATGGGGGTGATCCTGATGAGGGAGGTGATCCTGATGGGCAGGGTTCTCCTAATGGGCAGAATCCGTGGGCTGGTATTTTTTGATTAGAACCCTACTTGATCGTCTCGGCGGGTTTCTGGGGTAGAAAGGGCAGCTTGGGTCCGGCAGAGAGTATGTGGTCCATGGGTTGAGGGTTGAGAAGGGTTGTGTCGTGATCAAGGGATTTGGGGAGGGGGCGGGAGGCACAGGGATCACAGGGATTGGCTTTGATGGTCTCGACACAGGTGTTGTTGTTGGTACTGGCACGGGGTCATGCATGTACAGTAAGAGTTCCTTTTCGCGGTCTGGCCAGTGGAAAGTTAGATGGTACGCTGGTAGCTCTGTTCATATGATTATTGCTTCTACTTCGCATTCATACCATTCAAGCTTTTCACCTCCTCAATGCTCTGAGCATTTGTGTATTAGGAAGGACGGACCGACTCCAAGAGTCTTTATTGGAAGGGCGATTGTGACGACAAGTACAATGGCGCGTCGTTCTCACTCTATATACACGCATGCAGCGTCCCCAACCTCGCGACGCATCACCAGGCAGCCTCACCGTAGTCCCGAAGCCACAGCCGCCTCCTTGTCCCCCCGCCGATAAAGCCCCCTTAACTTCTCCATCCTCCTCCGTACCCCAAGCACCGACCCTCTCACTCCACCGCCATCCCTCTCATTACTCACATCCTCTCCACCACCAACACCGCCACCACTATCCTCCTCTGGAATCTCCACCGTACAGCTCGGCCGCGCAGACCCAGCAGGGTGATCCTTCTGCAACTTCCGGCTCTCGCGCCGCTCGCCCGTCCAACTCGACTGCCGCCGCTCGCCGCTCAGCAGCCACGATGGCGCGCTGCTGGACGAAGAGGGGAGGTAGGGTTTTGCGCGTTTTGGTGGGGCTGCGTGCTGGGGCGGCGACGAAATCGGGCTGCTTTCCGGCTGCTGCGAAGCTGTGCGTGGCTGGGTGTGCTGATGAGACGACGATGATGGCCGAATTTTCGTCGCGGGTGAAGCTGCAGTGGCGGGCGGTACGGGCACAAGTAGCCCATTGGAGTAGTAGTACTGGTTCCGCCTGCGCTGCAGCCGCTGTGTTTGCGCTCGGGCGGGTGCGGGCCTTGTCGGCGGGTGCGGGAGCAGGGCCTGGTCTGGGGCGTGGGAGGACGGGTGGGAGCGGACGGACTCGGCTTCCGGATCCGAGCGCCGGTCTGCCGGGTCGATGCCGCTGCTGCCGAAAAGCGAGTGGTGGTCGAAGTGGGAGGAGCGCGTGGGACTCCATTCGCCTCCGGCGTTGCCGTGGGCGGAGGAGGACATGCTTGTGACGGCAGAGGGGCGTCTTAGGAAGAGGGGCGGCATTGTGGGTTGTTTGTGGGTTGTGGTGAGGTTGTCGGTGGTGGTAAGTCCTCTCCACTGTGCCACTTTGTGTTCTGTCTCACGGGCAGCGGCAGCGATGATGCTGTGCGACCTCAACAAGTGAGGCTCTGCCTGAACGGCCTGGATCGGATTGGGCGGTACCGGGCTCAAAGCGTTCCTTTGGCTCAAGTCGTGGAACTCCTTTGTCACTTCGTCTTTCTTTGTTAGTCGTGTTCCCGGTGGAAAGCCGTGAGGAAGGAAACGGAGCCGTGCGGCGTGTTGATAATGAAGACAAAGGCAACTTTCATCAAGTTTCTGCCGTGCTCAAATGATGTGCATGTTTAGACAAAGGGAGAATTCACCGTTGCGGGCGTCTTGAATCATGCAAAGTCTCTGGTGACGGGCAAGGCACACTAGTTATTCCCCTTCGCTAGTTCCCCACAGAAATGGGGCCTGTGTGGTTTCCCGCCAACCGCGGGATATCAGAGATCGGCGCTGTGAGGCTGACAGTTTGGGTAATGGTAGGCGGCGAGTGCATGACGGCGGCAGTGGCGGTAGCGGGGGAGTCCGGGGGTCTTGTGGACAGTCAGGGCAAGCACGGATATCTAAGCGCCGCACAGCCCGGACAGCCTGGTGATCAAGTAGTCAGTTGTATTTGTTACGCTGGTCATGGGGCCAACGGAAAAGTTGAGGGGAAGTTCCGACAGTCTACTGTACTAGGTACTGCGGTACTGTGATATTCCAACGCACGATTGATCTGCAACTGGGTGGCGAGCACAAATGCCTTGCCACAGGCTGTCCCTGCCGAATAATGGGCCCGAAGGTTCGGGCCGATGGAGGCCATCTCCACTCCTGCCCGACGACATGTCCTCGTGTGCCTGTGGAATATCGTTCCACGCATATCACAATACATCACATTCAAGATCACCGCCTTCAATGGGACTATGATTGACTCCAGATTCTAGAATATCTGCCCCACTGTCATTACTCACCCACAATGATGGGCCCATGATCGCGCCACACTACAGATACTTCAGTACCGACATGCTGCCTGTGCACGTGCAAGCTCAGCTAGCAGCCTGAGCCTTGCTCCGAGAATGCAAGGAAGTGCCAAAGTGCCTAATGTTCAATGAATATGCATCGGAGAAATTTTTCACACGCATACCGATCTTCATGTATGCCCAGATGACGTGTATGCAGATGCGCAATCGATTTTGGGATTGGTGACCACTGACTCGTAAAAACTCCTGTACTGGTCGTTTCGTTCAGACGCCTGCTGTACTCGGGTGAAGCTCAACAACACGACCGAATACGATACCAGACGCAATACATCAAGATTGAGCAATGTTGGAGTTCAGTAATTGGATCCTCTGGGTGTTTGAAACCAAGTGAAGAGTATGAGATAACAGGGCAGGATATATACCACTACATTATTTCGAGGAACCAGGCCCACAAAGCGGGAAATATATTCATATGATATTATACAGAGGAGTGGACAACAACTCCTGGGTACTCCGATCCGGCTTTATAACTCATGGCAGTCCTGTTGAATCTTCTTGTAGCTTTATCATTTTGGAAACATGCTTCGAGGCTGCATATGCCTTTGGACCTCCACCCACACACAGTATGCCTTCTAAAATCGATTCATGTGCTCCAACTTCTACATAGATGCATTTATCCCTTTATACTAAGGCTTTCAAGCTTACTCTGTACAGGTGTTTCAGCCCATATTCGAATCATTTCATTTGATTCCAGAGCAACGCTCTGGCTTCTATCTCTGAGGATTAGCTGTGGGCAGTGGCAGAGGTTGAAAAGGTGGGGGGGGGGGGGGCAAGGTACATGTACGCACCTGATCATGTCACCTGTTCGACACGATGATAAACTGATAAACTGAGAAGGTAGGTACGTCGCGCTGGGTTGCAGGTTCCTGGGTATCCTGGGGACCCCACTTTTCAAGAGACTTGGGTAGCAGATCCATTGTCCCTTCACTTGTATCTCACCTCCACGTTCCAGGCCACTGCAACTGTTCCGTCACCTCAACACCCAGTCCCGCCAATCCAGCAACCTAGGTAGATTCTTCTCTTCTCTTCCATTTCCTATGCGTACGGTCCATCGACTTCCATCGTCACATCTGCGCACCCACACTCGTTATAGCATTCCCCCTCCACTCGTTTTCGTCATCTCGCGGTCCGAGATACTTCTCCTCTTCATCCTAATTCATCCTGAAAAATCACGACCACACGACACGACCAGCCTGTCCTCATTCCATCGCCTGTACGATCGCGACCTGGTCATTGACCAGTGCGAGCCACGAGACCTACGAGTATAATCAAATCGAGTTCGCAGTTTCGCGCTATGGACGCGTCACGAGACCACGATCATGTTCTACTCGCATGAGAGTAAGTCCGAGACTTGATTCAAATCGACGCGTTGCACACACACTGACGTTCGTTTCCAGTCCTCGCGAGCCCCAAGTATGGCGTCGCAACGGTGTGGTAAGTTGGCCAAGCCTTTCTCTCCTCCCGATCTTCCCAAGAGCCATTGCTGACCCGCTACAGGCTGGTCGCCAACCTCGGCCACAACACCATCAACCGCAAGCTGACTCGAAAAGCCATCGAGAGCGTCAATGTCCCCCAGGCCTGTGACACCATCGAGAAGCCCCCCGGTGCTCCCATTGCCTTGCGTCTCCAAGGTAGTCTGCTATATGGCGTGTCGGGTGTGTACTCCAAGCATGGCAGATATCTGCTGGATGACACCGAGAAGATGTGGGCTCGCATGCGCACCTATTTCCGCGAGCAGGGCACCGCCAATCTGCTTGATGCCAACGCAGGCAAGGCAAAGTAAGTCGAAGCCCCAGTCCATAGGCAATTCCTGGCAGACCCAGGGCAAGAAATGCTCAATTGTGGCTGGATCGGAGCTGACCTAGGGTCCTTTGGCAGGCGCGCACAACTGATCCTCGTCGACGACCCCAACTTCGTCCCAGAGTTCAACCTGCCAGCTCTCGACTTTGACGAGAACGGCGAACTCGTTCTTCCTGGTCTCGATTTTAGTCAGGGAGGCAGATTCTCTTCTCAACTCTCGCCGATGAATTCCGGGAGCAACAGCAGCGGCTCCGGCGTAAACCTTCCCTTCGTAAATCTGGACATACGCCACTCTTCCAGTCAAGCAAGCATCAACCTAGCTTCACCATTCGACAAGTCAAAGCAGCCAAGAGACGACGAAAGCATGATGGTGTTCGGAGAGGAGGATGCCCTGCCATGGGACGACTTCCCAATTCGAATTGACGCCGACGGCAATCTAGTCGAGGGACATGACCTGCCTGTTCTTCCAAGGAACGACGATCCGTTTGGTGAGCTTGACGCGCCTGCCCAAAAAGCTCCCAGCGGAGCTCATCTTCCAGATGACGACGAGCCGGTGATCCTCGGCGATGACGACGCTCAACTCGTGTTTGGTGACGACGAACAGCAACCGCAGCAGCACCAATTCTTTGCTGGTGATCCGGCCCAACAGGCGGCCAAAAACAGCAAGGACGTTCCTCTCCCTTCCGAGGAAGGATTGAGCTCCGAAATTGGCGACGTGCCCCAGCCCCCATGCAAACAGCGCAAAATGAAGACCCTGGCACCCGACGCTGCCACTCTCATCAGCCGTTCGGAGCTCAGAGGCTGGATCAACAGCCACGCAGCCAGCCTTGAAGATGCTCGACGCGCAGCACCCCAAGTAACTGCAGCTCAAGCCAAGAAGAATGCATACATCCTGGTATTTGGCATGGGGTTGGGAGATATCGGTGGCCTTAGCACCATCACAGGCGCTGAGCATGAGCTGAGCGAGTTCTTCGCAGGCGACAACCTCAAAGACATGTTGATGGATGACATGTTGGCCGATGAAGAGGAGGAAGCCGAGGATGGTCGAGGTGGCGCTCGACGTCGTTCAGCTTCTGTTGCCTTCAGCTCGGAGGGTGACCTGAGCCAAGACGGCCGCCGTGTCCGATCCCGTGCTGAGGGAGAGGGCGAGGAGCAGATCCAGGATGCTGCAGCCGCCCTGCAGGACGCCCAGATCGTTAACGACGGGATGATGGTGTTCGGCTCCGATCCACCCGAGATGAACCCCGAAGTGGGCCGCGACCACCCGGGCTCCGCCCTCTCTGACCACCACCGGTCTTCTATGGTGCCGTGGAACCGACCCTCTTCCGTCGAGGTGGGCCGGAATGCCGTGGAGGACAGTCCACTGATCGGTCGCGGCAGCGTCCTCCAACACTCTAATGCCAAGTTCAGCGATGACGGCGCGACTGCTTTTGGCTCCGAAGGGTTTGCGCCCATGCAGTTCGATGGCGCGCACGACTTGTCCTCATTTGACGATTTTGGTGTTGCTGCAGGAGTTTCGACACAGGAGGCCAATACCAGTCAGTTCATGCGCAAGGCGCTCGATCGCGAGGGCCGCAACTTCCTTGACTTCGTGGAGGGCGTCGCAGCCGAGCGTGGCGAGGAGGACAACAACAACGAGGAGTTGCGGTGGGTCGAGTTCGACGGCCTGTTCGAGAAGGAGGACAAGACAAAGGCGGTGGTGGCACAGGCGTTTCTGCACGTTCTGACGCTTGCTACCAAGGGACAGGTCAAGGTCAAGCAGGAGGGCGTCAAGGAGCACGACCTCTCCGGCGACATCCACGTTGGTGTCACATGTGGTGCGCCTCACGATGAGTACCACAGCGCCGAGGAGGAGCTCAGTGGTGGGGAAGTTGATGATGAGGACGGTGACGAGGAGCACGGTAAAGAGCACCTCGTTGGCGAGAATATTGATGAGGGCGAGCAGATGGAGGGGATCGAGTACGAGGAAGTGGAGGAGGAACAGGATGTCGAGTGAGCGTTGGGCGTGTCTGTCCCCGGGACAACCAAGTCACCCATCACCCACCCGTCATCCCGACCCTCAACGCGACAAGTAATCGACCTCGCAGAAGGTCATGCAATGTGCGGTTCGCCTTTCACCACACATAATATTTCCGACTACTGCATTTGGGACATTGGGGGTTGGACGAGGATTTTCGACATTCGTTCGGCACTTGGATGGAACAGACATGGAGGTTTCGGGTACAAGATACATGCGCGCATCTTCCACATTCGTTCACTTTGGTGGAACTGGACAGGATGAACACATTTGCTCGAGAGATCGATCTTTCTGGGCAAGGCGTTATTTGTTTTGTTGGCACGGACGCACAGCACGTGGCTCTCTAGCTCCTCATTGTGGAGCAAAGGCATATATCAGTACCAACGAACGGTCTGAATCAATAATGGGGGAGAAAATTGAAAAAAAAAAAAAAAATGGATCAGGTGGGAGAAGATGATTGCAGGGCAGATAGGTAAATGGAATCAAATAATCAAATTTGCTAGCCATTACAATTCGTATGCTCATGCCATCGTGGAGCGAACTACCGTTCTCAGAGAGAGATGAATATATGAGAAAATTCGCTCTTACGCGATGAAGTCCCTCACGCAAACCCATCATCATCATCATCCTCGCCAACACCCTCCCGATCACTAAAAACCATATAAGGCACTCCCTCATTCGCCGCCGCAGCAGCAGCGTGAGGCATGCACCGCCGCCAGACCTCCTCCACAGGCACCAGCATCCCGTCGTCAAACGTTAAGGAGACGCGGGGCGCGGGGAACTCGAGATTCCGGCCACTACCACCAATCATGGTGTTTGTGCTGGAGGATGATTGCTCGTAGTACAGCTGGTACAGCCACTGCGGCAGGCGGCCTCCTTCTTCGGACGGCAGCGCGGCGAGGATGGTGGCGAGGGCGGTGGAGAGGTGGGACTTGGAGGTGGGGGTGTGGAGGGTGCTGAGGTAGAGGATGCCTGTTATCAGGGGGTGGTATGGTTAGTTTCCAGCGAACGCGATGGCAGTGGTGGGATATCAGGTAGGCAAGGAGAGTGTAAGTGTGTGTTGGTTCAGGTACTCTGTATTCGTTGACGTCAAAGCCGAAGCTCAGGCAATGTAGATAAGATTTTGAATGGTTTGTTCATCATGCAACACAAAGGAGCGGGGAGGAGTATGGGGGAGAGCTTACTTTGACCGGCGGGGCATTCGCCCGTGTCGCTGGAGTGCGCGATGGCGTAGATCGGGTATGTCGACTCAGTTCCATCGTCCGTTCTCACGGAGCCCGGGGGCAGAGCGACCACGGCTACGGCGGGGGCTGGCGCGCCTTCGACGGTGGGCTCGAAGAGTACGGACAGGGGTGAGTCGATGACGGCGATGACCCTGCTTACTGTGGTTGTGGAGTGTGCCTTTGTTTGACCATCGTGTTAGCATTCCGTGGGATCTGCGTAGAAATAGTGGACGAGGGCAAAGGTGAGGTTTTGTGGTTATGATCAGAAGGAAGGCAACGGAAATATCAACATGGGGTTGTTTGCGCAATTCAGACAAGAAAAATGTTTTAACATCCGAAATGGTTCATCATAGAAACCACTGTGTGCGTGAAGGAAGGAGAGGGAGTTGCTTACCGTTTCAGCATTGTCGTCGCCGCCTGCAGGGACGACGTCTTCAGATCCCCGGACAAGCATCTTCGTCTTCACCAGAGTCCCATCGCTCAACTCAACCTCGACCAGCTCGCCCTCCTCTTCACTACCCTCGTTCTTCACGGCCTTCACCCCCGTCCCCAGCATGTAAATCCCACCACCAACCGCACCAGCCCGACACGCGACCTGCGCAATCTCGGAGCCACCACCCCACTTGGGATACACAGCCGCGAAGCCCGGCCCAAACAGCCCCATGGACGTGAGGTGTCTGCGGACCGTGGCCAGCCCCTCGCGGGTGCTTAGACGCATGGGGTCGAGCGTCAGCGTCAGCGTCGTGATGTACGTGCGCAGCTCGGCATCGAAACCCATCTTGTCACTAGCGAGGAACTCATCCAGCGGGCGATCGGCGAACGCGTGCCATGGTGCTTGTGCTTCGTCTTCCTCGGACTCGTCGGAGGAGAGGACGAGCTTGAGGAACTTCATCAGCTGACGCTTGGCGCGAGCTGGGAGGGCGGTGGTGGAGAAGACATCCTCGCGGGTGGAAGGAATGCGCACCAGCGCCGGTGGTGAAGTTGCGACTCCGCCGGTGGTTGGTGGTGGCTTGAGGATGAAGAAGGAGCCGACGGCGAGGAACTCGAGCTGGCGGTAGGCGCGGGAGGAGACGAGCTGGGAGAGGAGGGTGGAGTTTGCGTGGATAAGCTGCGGAGAGAGGGAGAGCGCGTAGGAGCGGGGGCTCGCGACGGCGGGGGCGGACGGGGGTCTGGTCACGGCTGCGGCGGCGAAGATGGACGTCGACGAGCGTGGTGATGACGATGACGATGCTGTGGCTATCTCTGTGGCCCAAGCATCGGCCTCTTGCAGGCTGAATGCGGCTTCGCATCCGCCGTAGTAGTCATTGGGATCGATGTGTAGGATTTTCTTGTCGGAGCGGGAGAGGGCTCTTCAAGGTGGGCAGGAGCTGGGGTTAGTTAGATGGGCTCTCTTGTGGGAGTGAGGAGGAGGGGGAGAGGAGACTGACAATGCTAGGAGGGATTGTTGCAGGCCAGTGCCGCAGATGATCACATCCCAGGTGGTTTCGCTGAGCGACTCCATTGTGGGCGGTTGTGGTCCACGATGTTTGTGGAGGGCAGTGGTAGTGTTGCGGAGGAGGAAGAAGAGAGCGCGTTGAATTTTGTAGGCGATGGAGGGGCTCTGCAGAATTTGGAGGACATGGTCCAAGCTCCCTTTCAGGGCTGCAGTGATTATGGATGACTAATCACATCCCGCTCTCAGCTAAATCCTGGCAGCGAGAAAACTGCACTAGGCTTTTTCTTCTTTCTCTCTCAACCACCCGCCCGACCAGGTACAGTTGCCTCAAATTCCTACAAGGACAACAACTCTGCGAACTTCCTTTCATTAGGCAGCTTCAAGTTGGGCGGCAGACCAATACAACTACTCATCTTGTATCTCCTGCTTTTGAATCATCAACGTGTGAAAGCGGGTCGAACGGAGCGAGACATTCTTTGCGCACCCTGCACATTTTTTACTGCATTCGCGACTGAGGAACTGACACCCTCCCGAAGAAACCAAGCATTGCACTTGATTTGGCCAGCAATTAGCATATCCTGCCTTCCATCGGTGACATCCCATGTGATGTCTTCCGCCCCAACTGGCCTGGTGATGCCCACCAGAGAACAGTTCCACCTGTGCCGTGCGCCGCCCTCTGCTTGTCTATCAAGGGGAACGCAATGTTTCCGCACTCAGAAGGCGGCTGGTTGCGCACTGTCTCTGTCACTCTGGTTGGGAGATGGGCTGCAGCTAGAGAGGGTGGCGTAATCAAATATGACGCTGGTTGCTCAGCGTAAAGCCTGCCCAGGTGTCTTTTTGGAGCACGAAATGGCAGTTTTGAGGTGCTCGGTATTGTGAAACAAAGAGCCCCAAAGTGTTTCGCTAAGATAACGAGCGAAATTCTCTTAAAAGCCAGGCTTGGTCATGGGTGTCTGCTGTCCAGGGCATAAGGTGAGAAATATGGTCTTGTTGGCGTTGTGAGAGCCGGAAACCGATTTCGAAAGTCAGAATGAGAAGACCAGGTCATCACTGTCGCCCACGCGGAATCCATCTAGAGCTATTCGACAGCAGTTCGTAGTAGACATGGTGGTGCTGTTCAGCCGTCTGTTCATCTGCATTTGGGTATCATCGTCTATTCCAAGCAAACGTGGCGAGATTTGTCGGCTGCCTTGGCAGAAAACTCCTCCTCAGGAGATGCATCTCAAATCCGATCATTCAAAATCCCGGAAGCCATCTTCTCAGGACGACAACGCCTTCTGAACCTCCTCCCACCTCTTCTCCGCCAGTCCCACCACCCCGCGAATCTCCTCTGGGCCTAAAGTCCTCCCCCCTAGCTTTTCAATTCCCCTCAACCGCGTCTCTCCCCCACTCTGATCCACAACGACCGTCACGCTCTCCTCGCACAGCTTCTCCTCCTCGCGATCCGGGTCCACCAGCACCCACGTCTTGCCCATCACCTGCGACGCAACGGCCGGCTCCCTCTCCTTCTCCTGCAACACCGCTGCTGTACAGGCCACCGGCAGGCCCTCCAGCTTCAGCGCCCGACTCTCTCCCCTTGAACACAGCACCATCTCGCGATCCGCATCCCACCACGCCCGAGGCAGCCTCGTATCCCGCAGCGCAGCCAGAATCGCGATCCACGCCGCGTCGAACGGGTTGCCGTCGAACGAGAGGAAGAGCACGTCAATGTACAGCGTCCAGTACGCCTTAAGCTCTCTGTTGTCTTCTCTGTCCTCATCCTCGTCCATCTTGTCGATCTCGTCCTCCATAGAAGGCGGCGTGTACCACACCCTCAGATCCTCCGCGTCCAGCATCCCCGACCCATGCAGCAGACTATACACGCGCGTACTCAGCGTCTGCGCAAGCGAAGTAGGCGGCACGCCAGGTAGGAACTCTGGCGCACACCCCGTCGCGAGCTCGATGTTTGGTACCAAAAGGTCGTAGTCTCGCATCTCGCGGGCGCCGTGCTCCCTCTCTCTCTTTTTTGCCTCCTCTTCCGTGCTGCTGTCGTATGTCTTCGGTGCAGGGGTGTACTGCGGGATGCTCGTCGCGGGCAGCAGCTCGCCGCGCACGCCGCAGAGCACCGCGGTGTCGCCGATGCGGACCATCGCGGAGCCGTGGGCATGGCTTAGTGAGGAGGCATTTATTTTGAGGGGGCGCGGCTCGTGGGCCGCGCGGAGGTTGGCGCGTGTTGGTGGCCCCCTGGAGGACTTGTGGGTGAGGTTTGCGAGGAGGAAGGGGTGGGGCGAGAGTTTTGCGAGGTGTGTTGGGGGGAGGGCGGTCGTGGAGGACGCCATTATCGGCAGTCGTAGGGAGGCTGATGACCAGCCTTAGCCTCAATTATTCTTGTGGTGCGCTGTGCTTGTATTTGTCCGTCCCGGTCGCGTGGATGAGGCTGTTGTGCGCGGGTGGTTTGGCGAGGATGTTTATTGTTGCGGATGAGGCTCAATTGGAAATTTTGGCCTAGCGGGGTTGGAGGCGGCGCACCGGATCCAATCGGCCGCTAGCGAGAGCGGCAGGCCCTGAGGCTACCCCGCCATGGCGCCCTGGAATTCAGACTGCAGGGGTGAGCCTAGATCGTCTGAACCCTCCAAGTATCTACCTTAGTATCTCACTCATGACGGGAGAGGCGTTTTGTTCATGTGGGACACCAAATGATGGCTAGGTCATGAACAAATTTCGACTTTATGGAAGCGGCCTTCATCTCCTGAAGGGGATTGCCTCTTTTCCCGACATATCGTCCCTGTAACGGTGGAATACTCGCCCTGCCTCGCGGACAAGGACGCCCACACCTGGATACATATGACGTATCTTTGCGGCAACCCTCCACTGCCCAGGTCTAGATGTAATGATGCAGTTGGCAGCAAACTCCCTCCCTCCTGGAGCTTGATGAGCGATGTAATGATCTACAATGACCGCATGAGAGGAGTTGAGGCCTGTTGAATGGGGACATGACGTATGAAGGTATGAGAGGGTAAGCCCCTATATCAATGAGCAAAGTTGTGCTCTTCCTTTGGTCATTTTACTTCCTTCTGCGTACTCATCGACCCAATACAACACAAAGCTCAAAGTTCCGACTTCCAAAACACCATTCGCCACCTTCATAAACACAAATCCTTCCAGAAACACCCACACACAACAAAATGTCTGGCCACGTAGAGAACAACGGCGACCGCTTCGAGGAGAGCAAGATCAACTCCCACGACACACACGACTCCAGTAAGTTTTCCCTTCATCCATGGTACACATATCTCTCTGTCGCCCTACACTCTAACACAAGCGCCGTCCAGAGGACCAGAGATCCCTCGCCAACCGCCTCGCGGCCGAGGAGGCCAAGGGCGAGCCCAAGGACGACAGGGAAACGGCAATGTCCAAGAAGGACTCAACGCTGCCCGCCAGGTCGCACGGCAACGAGCCCTCCAAGGGCGCAAAGATCGACCAGATGCTGCAGGAGGAGGAGGAGGAGCTTCTGAAGAAGAGGGGTGGTGGTGGTCTGCCTGGAAAGAAGAACTAGGGCGGGGGGCATTCTTTGCGATAGGGAGGGTATAAGTGTGAATTGGCAAAGCATGGCGTTCCGAGGATAAGCTCGGCCTCATCTGGAAAAATTGATTGATTCAACTACTTCACGACATAGTCTCTTGATGGTGAGATATCCTGTGTGTTGGCTGTGTGGTGCTGTGATCATCTCAAGGGCTGGGTTTGGTTGGTGATACGAAAGTTATGTGCCTCGCGAAAGTGATACCAATCGCCGCAAACAGGGAGTATCACCAACAGTCTTTGCACAGATCAAAATCTCAGAAAGATGGGGCCAGAGATTCCATAAGCTCTTGTTCACAGGATGGGATTTCGCTCATGTGGGCGCTGTGTACACTGAACTTCCGACTGATGATTGATCGCTATGAACTAGGTAGATACTTACCACCTCCTACAATGGAACGACGACAAGAGCTCTCCATCAGATATGCAATGATATTCGAGGTGGCTTGATGCCCGTCGCGCCCAATGCTCGCAGGACTCCATGATCCTAATACAGTGGACTTCAGGACGCCTCTAGCATGTCCCAAACGACACCTGCCGAGTTCGCGCTCCGGAGCGGTGGCAGAATACAGAATAGGTCCACATCGAGGATGACGAGAGGTCCTACACCACGACTGGTCGAGTATACCTCCTCACCACCCAAGACCTCGAAAATCCGAAGCGCCCCCCCCCCCAGGAGCTCGAAACGAACGCGGCGCGCAGGCAAACCGGAACTACCTGTATGACGATGTCAAGTTAGCACACTATGTCCACGACAACTCGACGGCAACACAAGTGTCTGGAGAAGAGAAGCTCGTTCAGAATATGTAAGAAATGAATCTCAGTTGACCGCAAGATATAGCACCGCAGGCGAGCGGGCCATCTAAACGGCATCAATCGCAAATTTTTCTCATCATTTGAGCTTGGTGGAAAAGGGAGGATAGAGGGGAAAGGATAGTATGAATAGAGGGAAGCACGTCGATGCGAACTTACCGATTGCTGCGGCCAGCGCGTGGCATCTCGAGCCGATACATCGAGTGGAAGGTTGTTGGTGAGGTTGGAGAAGGAAAGCGAAGTTCATTTGGCGAAGAAAATTTGTTTTGAGCGCGGTGCGGGAAGCACGGGCCCTACTTCAGCAGGGATATGCATGATTACCTAACTGCAGTGGCTGCTGGCAAGGATGACCCACGTTGCAAAACCGCCGACGTCGACGACGACAGAAGCAACCGAGGGCACAATTTGACACGAACTCCTATCTATGCTTCTGCCGCTCGCGCCTTTTCCTTATTCCGAATCACATGGAGATTCCCGTTATCAATTGATGGTGCCATCACCGGAGATTCCCGTTTCGATCTCGGCAGTCCCTCGACAGACAAAAAAAAGCAAAGTCTAGGGGCACGCGAAGCTCGTGACGACTACGCGCTGAGGGGGCGGGTGGATGGGAGATAGGTGGGCACTAATCGTCAACTTCCAGCGGTGAGTAGGATACAATGCTTCTTGCGACTGTTTCTTGCTAGTGATGTGGGCCAGATTATTACACAGGGAGACGTTTTTTTGTGATGGCTCACCTCGGTCTTCGGTGTGCGCACCGTGCTGCTCCCGGGCACCGAAACTCTGCTGACTGACCGCTGGCTTCTCAGACTTTGGAAGTGGGATCGAGGGGAACTCATATCGAAGGAGGAGTCAAGCAGAAGTCAGAAACACTCTATGGCCAGATTCGTCTCCCTGCCTAGACGTCTCTCGTGCATGTGATTGTGGACGTGGGCCCACTTACAGGGACAGTTATCCAAGAGAAAGCAATGCGGATGACAACACGCAAGCCCTCCACTCGTTCTAACCGTTCAAGCGGTACAAGCGTCATTGTCAAAGGATAATGTTGATGCTCTGGCGTCTTGCTTCGAACATCTAACCAAGTGGTGTGCCCAACGTCCACTAACGTCTGTGCAAAAGCCAGACCCGGAGGATGTTCTATTAATACTGACGGTCGCATGGGAGCATGATTCGAGGGAATTTAGATTTAAGAGAAAGCCAGTATGACTCAACTGTGAGACAGGATTCAATCCGTGGGATCAAACATACGTTGCGTCGCTTGCATTGATTTGATGCAATGAAAGCAAAGATGGGAAGCCAGGCCGATCTGATATGGCCTTCTCCGATGTCGCTACGCAGAATCAGACCAAATGTCAACGACCGTCGCACAAGCTGGGCTGGGTCTCGGTTCCATCTCCCGCTAGACGCCGGCGGCCGCCTTCTGGAACCGAGCCAGAAGGCAGTTGCTAGCAGGGGGGGGGGGGCGACTCGTCAAATCAGCAGTCCAGCATATCATTTGATGGTTATGAGGGGGGCAGTGGTCATCATATTTCATGTTTGCCGGCGTTTCGAGGGGAAAAAAGGCCAAGCTGACCTGGCGACCCCCCGAGCCGGACGAATCGGATCGCGGTACCTACCTCTGACAGTCGCGTGTAACATGGGTACCTAATCGAGCCGATTGCAATTCATCCGATCTTGCGGATGTTCAGCTGTCAAAACGACTTGAGTGATAGGGCTGGGGCTCCGGGGAGCAGCCAGACCAGGGGGGTGGCAGGTGGGTGGGTGCTTCGACGGCAAATGCCATAACGTTACGACGCGGGACTTGTTTCTGTGTCTTACCCGTGGCACCTGTCAAGGCGCACTGCTGGCCGCCTCCCTGCCGGCCCGTGGAGGGTGTTACTGCATACGCGGGCTTGCTTGGGCCTGGGCTGCGATCTTTTGCCCGGTTGGTCGGATTGGTCAACGTGGTCTGGTTGGGCTGGCCAAAGGGATTGTCTGCTGATGTGCGTTCTGTGGTTGGCACTGTGGTTGGCATGAGTATCTTGCAGCTCTACGATAGCGCGGCGAGGGATGATTGTGCGTGTGTGTGTGTGTGTGTGTGTGTGTGCATGTGTAGAATGGTTCGAAATTCAGACTAGGTACTAAAAAATGGTAGAAATTCACCCTCAACCTCCTAGACACCTTTTGAAGACAGCCTGTTTCGTTTTGTGTTTTTGCCCCCATTCCATTCCCTTTCCCCACCCCGACCGACGCCGTCCGTGAATATTTCAAACCCATTGGCGGTAACGAACGGTAGCTCTTAATGCTCGATCATCCCGTGAGGGACAGAATAGACAGAATGCAAAAGAAAATCGTCCCATGCTGCCGTCCTTTGTGTGACACCGATCGCATAAAAACACAAATAAGGGGAAAAGAATGTAAGAAGGAAGAAAAAGGAAAAGTCAATCCCGGGTTGCCGTGAGGCTCCACCTCTCATCTCATCTGTAACAGGAAATAAACAAGCGATTCGATGCGTTCCGGTGCCACCAAAGAGGAAGACGGTAGCAACCTTCATTTTGTCTTCGTGAGCTGGTGTCGACGTCAGGTTGTCGATGTTCCCTCGAGCAGGAGCCACCAGATCAGGGGAGGTGACCCGAGCGATGGTGAGTTGTCTGCCGGGTTTCGAGACAGTGCGACGCTCGCGTGTGGAAGTTGTGACTCGTCTGGTCCCCCCGTCGCCCCCCACCCCTCCTCACCACCACCACGGGGGGCACCTGGCTCCTCCCCGTCGTCTGCCAGCGAACGGCCTAGAAGCACGGCGTGCCACAAGTGCTGCACGCGCGGCCGGGGATCACCCAGGACTCCTTGCCAGCCTGGGCACAGGTGGGACAGCGCACGCCCGGGAGCTACAGATCGGAGCTGGTTAGGACACGCGGCTTGGATCAAGATGAGTGAGGGTGGAGAGGGCACTTACTGGGCGAGATCGGATGTTGGGGTTGCTGGAGAAGTCGGGGCGAGGTGAGGAGGATGGCATCATTAGAGGCTCTGGAAGGGCATATGGCTGGGCGGTTGTGATGTCGAGATCACGGGGGATGATAGGGCGAACCATTTTGGCAGGTTTGAAGGGTGTGATAGGCTGTTGGTGGCTTTTCACGATGCTGGTAGCGAATTCGTCTCGTGAGGAGGCGTTGAGCTTTTGGTGAGTCTGGCAGTGTGGTGCTTGTGGTGATCTTGTGTGACTGGTTGAACGTTGGAGCAAGGGAGGAAGGGGGAAGGGTGACGAGAAGGCTCCAAGTTATATAGTCATACGATGACTTCTGGATGGCAGGGATGAAAGAGAAGCAACTCGCGAAAACGATAGGAAAGCAAAGGGAAAAAAAAATCTGTCTGGAACGGAGGTACAGACGGGATCGGGTGGCCCCATTCTCCGCGACCCTTTTTGACCGTGAAAACAGAGCTTGTGATGGAGAGGCCCATGCGCTTCGAAGTGGGAATCAGATCATTTAGTCGACCCGTCCCACGTATGTGGTATGTACTGTGTAGTCAGGTGCACTTATCAAATTCGCCAGTGAGATTCTCTTGAGATGATCGACGGGCCTGGAATGCTTGCGCCAAACCTTATTGCATGCTTCACCGCAACTACTGCTCCTCTTTCTGGTGTTCTTGCGATCGCGATCAGTGTGACAGCAACTGACGAGCTCGGTAAAAGGCTGAGGTTG